>NW_026472115.1:0-11583 GCF_026875155.1 Cherax quadricarinatus
TGGTTTTAAAACCCCCCCCCCCCCCAAAACCCCCAAAAAATGGAACTTAGATGACAGCAAATAAATGAGGTGAGATTCTAAAGTGTGACTGTGTTTAGAGAGCCGTTAATTGGATGAGAGTCGAAAATCTAAACAAAATTTTTTAATGAGACAAAAAAAATTTGGTAAATTAAAAAATCTCTGGTATTATCCTAACACCAAAAAGTCGTCGAAAAAGCAGTAAATGACATGCCCATGCACTCTGCCCAGGCCCAGACTCATGGAATTTCCGTGTTTATCAAAAATCAGAATTCTATGGAGAGGGAGCATGGACACAGGGGTCATCTCACATTCACTAGAAACAACATACTTAGCCACACTCCAAAAAGGTGGCAGTAAAGCAATTGCAAAGAATTACAGACCTATAGCACTAACGTCCCACATCATAAAATTTTTTGAAAGGGTTCTAAGAAACAAGATCGCTACCCACCAGATATCCATGAGTTACAAAACCAAGGGCAACATGGGTTTAGAGCAGGTCGCTCCTCCCAGCCCCAACTACTCGACAATTATGACAAGGTCTTAGATTCACGGGAGGACAAAACAAAATGCAGATGTAATATGCACAGACTTTGCCAAAGCCTGCAACAAGTGCGACCATGGTGGTAATAGCACACAAAATGCGTGTTACCTGGAGTTTACCTGGAGAGTGTTTCGAGATCAACACCCCTGTGGCCCGGGTCTGAGACCGGGCCTCATGGTGGATCAGGGTCTGATCAACCAAAACTGTTACTGCTGGCCGCATGCAGCTGACGTACGAACCACAGCCCAGTTGGTCAGGTACTGACTTTAGGTGCCTGTCCAGTGCCTTCTTGAGACAGCCAGGGGTCTATTGCTAATCCCCCTTATGTATGCTGCGGCAATTGAACAGTCTTGGGCCCCGGACACTTATCGTGTTGTCTCTCAATGTACTCGTGGCGCCTGCTTTTCATCGGGGGAATGTTGCATCTTCTGCCCAGTCTTTTACTTTCATAGGGAGTGATTTTCGTGTGCAGGTTTTGGTTGCCAATCCCCAGGTGTATATTATCCAAGTGTATATTATCATGTATCTCTCTCGCCTGCATTCGAGGGAATACAAATCAAGGACCTTCAACCATTCCCCGTAGTTTAGGTGCCTTATCATACTTATGTGTGTCGTGAAAGTTCTTTGTACATTCTCAGGTATGCAATGTCGCCAGCCTTGAAGGGGGCCGTCAGTGGCAGCATTTTTCCAGCCTAGAGAGGACAAGCGATTTGAAGAGAATCATCATGGGGTTGGCATCCCTAGTTTTGAAGGTTCTCATTATCCATCCTATCATTTTCCTGTCGGATGAGGTAGATACATTGTTGTGGTTTTTGAAGGCGAGATCTTCTGACATTATCACTCCGAGGTCCTTCACAGTACTTTTCCCCTCTATTGTATGGTTAGAATTTGTCGTGTACCCTGATACATTTTTAATTTTTTTCAAGTTTTCCATATCTGAGTAGTTGAAATTTCTCCTCGTTGAATTTCATATTGTTTGGTGGCCCATTCGAAGATTTGATTGATGTCCGCTTGGAGTCTCCCGGTGTCTTCGATGGAGGTCACTGCCAGGGTAATCTGGGTGTCATCCGTAAAGGAAGACACGGAGCTATGGCTTACATCTCTGTCTACGTCAGAAATGAGGATGAGGAATAAAATGGGAGCAATTTACTGTGCCTTATGGAACAGAGCTTTTTAACCATGACTGCCTGGAACTTTACTCTGTTTACTATTACTCTTTGTGTTCTATTTGTCAGAAAGTTGTAGATCCATCTACCAATTTTCCCCCAAAATATTCCTTTATCACGCATTTTATGTGCTATTACACCATGGGCACACTTGTTTAAGCTTTTGGGAAAGTCTGTGTATACTACATCTGTATTTTGTTTATCCTCTACAGCATCCAGGACCTTGTCATAGTGGTTTTCCCGTAGCTGGGACAGGCAGGAGCGACCTGCTCTAAACCCATGTTACCCTGGGTTGTGTAACTGATTGGTGTCTAAGTGGTTGGCGATCTGCTTCTTAAAACCCCCTCAAAGATTTTTATGATATAGGATGTTAGTGCTATTTGGTCTGTAGTTCTTTGTAATTGCTTTATGCCCCCTTTTGGGAGTGGGGCTATGTCTGTTTTTTTTTAGTGTGTGTGGGATGACCCCTGTGTCCATGCTCCCTCCCCCATAAAATGCTGAAGGCACACAATAGGGGCTTCTTGCAATTCTTGATGAACACGGAGTTCATTGAGTTGGGTCTGGGACAGAGTGCATGAGCAGTCATTTATTGCCCCCCTTAAAAGTCGTGTGGATTGAATAATATCCGAGTTTTTTTGAGTGACCAAATTTTGGGGTTCGTTCAAAAAAAATTTTTATTTGTTTGTCGACCCTTGGGTATGGGCAGGGGCCCCTAAACCACTGATTTCATAGGGGGGAAATTTTATTATCTCACTCATTTTTTGGGCTGTCATCTGTGTAAGCCCCATCCCCCCTAAGCAGAGGCCCCAATACTGAATTTTTGTTTTTTCCCCTTAAATTTGGCATAAAGAAAAAAGTTTTTTTTATTTCTTTTTCCTTTATGGCTTTTGGGTTTTTCCCCTTTTGTTTCCCTTGCTCCTTAAGCCCCCTCAGCCCACTTTGCAAAAAGATAGGAATTTTTTTGAAAAAAACGTTAGGGCCACACAGTGGTTTTCATCAGCCCCAATAAAAAGGGTAAAATGGAAAGGGAAGGAGGATTTTGAGGAAATTTTAAAACCTAAAAACTCCTCCCTTCCTTCCCCAAATTTTCTACTTTGTATTGGACGGATAAAGGCCACTTTTTGGAAAAAAGTTTCTTCAATAAAGTTTCCCCATGTGTTGCTTAAGTGTTAAATTTTATTTAACTTGTCGGTTTTCAAAACCATTAAACACAAGATTCCTTCAGTTTTAAATTAAAAATTTTTTGAAATTTTCTTTGGATAGTGCCTCCCTTCTTATTTTGGCCCCCCCCGCACCCTCTGTGACTTTTCGCCTTCGTCTGTATAGGGAACGCCCTCTCTCTCTCTTTTTACATCTTTCTTTTTTTTTTAAAATGAAGGGTGCCTTAAACAGATTCCAAACCACAGTTAAATTTTTTTAAAGGGCAAATGTTCGGTTCCGGGGTTTTAGGATATTTGCCAGCTTTTTTCATTTTAGAACATGGTTTACTTAAACCCCTTTGTATGTTTTCGTTTTTGGGAAATTGAATTTCGTAAAGGGAGACCTTCATGTCTGTTTCACTTTTTGTTGGTCGGGGGAGCCCTGTGCTAAAAGGGTTGAACCTTATTATTTTTTGTGACTGAGTGTACTGCCCTTTAAATACATTTTAAAATTACGTATCAGATCGCCCATTTGTTATGTGAGATGATTTCCCAGCGTATTTTCTAGTTTTTTAGGCTCTACTTTTGCGGGTTTTAAAGGGTTTAATTTTGGGTTTTGCAATTTTTAAAAATTTAGTTCGGGGGTGTGGGTTTAATTTTAATCTGGGGCTGCTTCCTGGGGTGACCTTGCTAAAACATTGTTTGCTATCCCTCCTCCATTTTAGGTGCCCTTAAAATTTAAAAAATCCCTAGTTTAAGATTTTTGGGGCAGGATTTGGGGAAAAATTTTCGGGCAGGGGTAAATTTTTCCCTCAAGCTGCTCCTGGAATTGCGGGGAATTTGGGCTCTGGAAGCTTTTTAAAATACCAAAAATAAAAAAGGTTTTGGTTTTAAATTTTTACCACCAAAACTTAAAAACTAAAATCATTTAAGGTTTTTAAATTTATTTCCCGGTGAAAAATGAGCAACTCTGTGAAAATACGGGCCCAAAACCCCCCCCCCCTGTTCCCTTTTAGTCTGTGGGATCAGAATGGGGTTAAAACCCCTGGGATCCAAATTTCGTTGTCAAATGATTTTTTATGTGGGTCTCTGTGAATGCTCCAAACATTGCTTTTTGACTCCGTGAGCAGCCCCTTGATAAAGGGTTTTTTGTTGTTTTTGAGGGCCCTTTAAACCTGTTTGTTTGCATAGAAAATGCCGTTTATTGGGGGGAATTTGGGGGGTTTTTTTTGCTGGCTTTTTACGGTTTTTTCTGGAGTAGAGGTCAATGCCCCGAAACCCTGCTCCGGGAAGTTTTTTTCATTTGGGTGTGGGAAATTTTTGTCTTTTTTTGCCAGTCTTTTTTCCCAGGCCCAAAAAAAAACCTCTGTCCCTGGAGGGGTTGGGGTTTCCCTCTTTTTTTTCCCCCATAGTATGGTTTGGTCTGTGTTTTTTGGGCCCCTTTTAGATGATTTCCCTGGCGTTTGCAATGTAGCATTTTTTTTTCATGGATTGATGAGAGCCCACATTTCTGGGTAAAAAATAAGTTACAGGGGGGGAATTTTTTGCACTCTCCTTTTTATCATTGGGTGCGGAAATTTTTTTGGGATGGTTTAAAAGGGTAAGTCCCCCCCTTTTTTAAACCAGATATCCCCTGCCTGCAGATCCCAAGGCATAGTATTTAAAAGATTGTAATTGTGTTTGTTTAGGATTTATTGTAGCGGCATTCGCTGCGGTGCATCTATTTTTCCTTTTTCCCCTCCCTACTTTCCCCCCTGTATGGACATAAAGGGGTTCCAGCAGGCTTTCTTGGTAGTGTGCGACACTTTTTTCCTTTGGGGGCTCATCCTTTTTTGATCCATCTGGGCAGTATCCCCTATTTAAACCCTTCTGTGGACTGAAAAAACTTGTTTTTACTTTCTCCAGGACAACACTATCACCCTCAGGCACTGTTTCAAAGGGACATAAATAGAACATTTCTGGAGTACTGTCCCCCAGGACAACACTGCCCCCTTTCCCACGTCCCCCAGGAAAACCCACTAGCACCCTCTGCACGCCCCTTCCAGGACAACACAACCCCCTCGGGAGCACTGTCCAAGACGGGCCCGGTCCCTACCCACCCATCTTTTTTTCCCCCGCTGTAATCATGCAACATTTTTTCCCAAAAAGGATTTTTTTATTTGGGGTTTTTGGCTTTTAATATAGATGTCATTTCCTCATACAAGTTAAACTCGTTTGGGGAGACCCCAAAAACATCTCTCGAGTTTATGTCAAGTGTGGTTTACTGGGGTTTTTTAACCCCCCTGCATATTTCCTGGGGGCCATTGACCAAAAGAGGGTTGTAACAATCCTGCCGGTTTTCCCTTCCCCTTTCCCCCTTTTTTTCGACTACACGGATCTTCAAAGGGGGGTGGGCTCTTAAAAATACTTTTCAACTCCCCCTACTACTAGTCTATAATTCCTCGAAATATTTTTAAATTTTTTTTAACAGTTCTTTCCCACTTTTGGGTTTATTTCCCAGCAAAACCTTTGAACTGCCCCAATCCGGCGAATCTGGACGAATCCCAATTTGTTATCACTGTATATTTTTTTTCTAATAATTACCCAAAAAGTAGGGTCTGCTATCTGATAGTATCATTTGTTTTTTTACTGTTTTTTGGGGTTTGAAAAAGGGGGGATAAAGCCCCGCAGTTAATGAAACCAGTCAGAGGATACCCGGAGTTTACCTTGGGGAAAAAGTTTCGGGGGGCAACGCCCCCCCCGGGGCCCCGGGCTGTGACCACCTCCTGGTGGGTCAGCCCCTGATAACCAGGCTTTTTGCTGCTGGCTGCACGCAAACCAACCCTACGAGCCACAGCCCGGCTGGGTCAGGGGAAATGACTTTAAGGGGCTTGTCCAGTGCCAGCTTGAAGACTGCCAGGGTACCTTGGGTTTTCAACAAAATTTAAAATTAATCCGGTTTATTGGGGCGAAAAACCCGGGGAAATCTGGATTACGCTCACTGGGTGATTTTGGACTAGTCATGAAGAGGAAACTGGAAAAAATTTAAAAAAGAAAATAATAGTGTTCGTTTGACAAGGGAAAAATAACTTGCGGTTTGGGTGAGGGGCTTTTTGGGATTAAAAAAAGAAGAATTTCTGGGGGAATAATTTATTTTCGTTGCGTATATGCGAAATGCTGCAATGTACCCAAAAATGTATAGTCAAATCCAACACAAAAGTACTAAAAACTATGATGTTTTAAACAATTTTTACCCAAAATGTACGCTTTTCGATTTCCTCGCGATTTTGCACTTCTTCGCATTTCAACAGGAAAAAAGTTTTTAAAATTTTGTGGAACACTAATTATAGGGCAGGTACACTAACAACCTGCGGGGAGGGTTCTTTGGGGGCTGTGGAAACCCGTTTACCCAAAATGAACCTGCCCCTTTTGGGCCAAACCCCTTCAGTTTTAAATTTCACCTTTTCAAATTTTTATCCCAAAAAATAGGGGGACCAAATGTTTGGGACACACCCACAACATAAAAAACACACTATTATCAGTGAAACTGTCTTTTTCCCCCTGACAAAAACGTTCAATATTTTTTTTCACCGGCACGCTAGGTCCCAAAATTCCCCCCTGAGAGTATTTTACCTGCTGCCCTTATTGGGACAGATTTTTATTTTTTGGGCTCAGTAGATATTATTTTTGCGAAACTGGTTCCAAGCGCCGGGGGGGGGACATTTCTTTTAAGTTCCCCTGGGACAGTTTAAAGTTTTTTGCACGCAAGAGAAAACCCGTGGGAAAAAAAACAAAAAAAAACCCGGGGAACACCCCAGTAGATGGATCTATAATTTCTTAACAAACAGAACACAAAGGGAAATAATAAACAGAGTAAAATCTGAGGCAGCCACAGTGAAAAGCTCTGTTTCACAAGGCACAACACTTACCAACATCCTGTTTCTTATCCTTATATCCTTATATCCATATATCCAAGCACTGTCTTCCTTTGCGGATGACACCCGGATATGCATGACTGTCATCCATCGATGACACTGAAAGACTCCAAGCGGACATAAACCAAATCTTAACATGGGCCGTGGAAAACAATATGAAGTTTAATGAAGACAAATTTCAGTCACTTCGATACTGAAAGCTCGAGGAAATTAAAGTGTATCAGAGTATAAAATAAATTCCAGCCACATAAGAGCAAAAAACTATTATGAAGGACCTACTGTAGCTACAGAGCTGTTGTAGCTACAGAGCTGCTGTAGCAACAAAACTGCTGTAGCTACAGAGCTGCTGTAGCTACAGAACTGCTGTAGCTACAGAACTGCTGTAGCTACATAATTGCTGTAGAAACAGAAATGCTGCAGCTGCACAACTGCTGTAGCTACAGAACTGCTGCTTCTATGAAACTGCTGTAGCTACAGAACTGGTGCAGCTACAGATCTGCTGTACCTAGGGAACTGCTGTTTACCTGGAGTTTACCTGGAGAGAGTTCCGGGGGTCAACGCCCCCCCGGGGCCCCCCGGTCTGAGACCAGACTCCTTGGTGGATCAGAGCCTGATCAACCAGGCTGTTTGCTGCTGGCTGCACGCAAACCAACATACGAGCCACAGCCCGGCTGATCCGGAACTGACTTTAGGTGCTTGTCCAGTGCCAGCTTGAAGACTGCCAGGGTCTGTTGGTAATCCCCCTTATGTGTGCTGGGAGGCAGTTGAACAGTCTCGGGCCCCTGACACTTATTGTATGGGCCCCTTAACGTGCTAGTGACACCCCCGCTTTTCATTGGGGGGATGGTGCATCGTCTTTCCAAGTCTTTTGTTTTCGTAGTGAGTGATTTTCGTGTGCAAGTTCGGTACTAGTCCCTCTAGGGTTTTCCAGGGGTATATAATCATGTATCTCTCCCTCCTTTCGTTCCAGGGAATACAGGTTTAGAAACCTCAAGCGCTCCCAGTAATTTAGGGGTTTTATCTCCGTTATGCACGCCGTGAAAGTTCTCTGTACATTTTCTAGGGCGGCAATTTCACCTGCCTTGAAAGGTGCTGTTAGAGTGCACAATATTCCAGCCTAGATAGAACAAGTGACCTGAAGAGTGTCATCATGGGCTTGGCCTCCCCCAGTTTTGAAGGTTCTCATTATCCATCCTGTCATTTTTTCTAGCAGATCGATTGATACAATGTTATGGTCCTTGAAAGGGGAGAAACCTCCGACATAATCACTCCCAGGTCTTTTACGTGGTGTTTCGCTCTATTTTGTGGCCAGAATTTGTTTTGTAACTCTGATGAAGATTTAATTATCCTCATGTTTACCATATCTGAGTAATTGAAAATTTTTTCATCGTTGAACTTCATATTGTTTTTCTGCAGCCCACTGAAAGATTTGGTTGATGTCCGCCTTTAGCTTTGCAGTGTCTGCAATGGAAGACACTGTCCCTGCAGATTCGGGTGTCATCTGCAAAGGAAGACACGGTGCTGGGCTGACATCCTTGTCTATGTCGGATATGAGGATGAGGAACAAGATGGGGGCTAGAAACTGTGCCTTGTGGAACAGAGCTTTTCACCGTAGCAGCTGCCTCGGACTTTACTCTGTTGACGACTACTCTCTGTGTTTCTGTTAGTGAGGAAATTATAGATCCATCGACCGACTTTTCCTGTTATTCCTTTAGCGCGCATTTTGTGCGCTATTACGCCATGGTCACACTTGTCCCAAGGCTTTTGCAAAGTCTTATATATTACATCTGCATTCTTTTGTCTTCTAGTGCATTTAGGACCTTGTCGTAGTGATCCAGTAGTTGAGACAGACAGGAGCGACCTGTTCTAAACCCATGTTGCCCTGGGTTTTTGTAACTGATGGGTTTCTAGATGGGTGGTGATCTTGCTTCTTAGGACCCTTTCAAAGATTTTTATGATATGAGATGTTAGTGCTATTGGTCTGTAGTTCTTTGCTGTTGCTTTACTGCCCCCTTTGTGGAGTGGGGCTATGTCTGTTGTTTTTTAGTAACTGAGGGACGACCCCCGTGTCCATGCTCCCTCTCCATAGGATGGAAAAGGCTCGTGATAGGGGCTTCTTGCAGTTTCTTGATGAACACAGAGTTCCATGAGTCTGGCCCTGGGGCAGAGTGCATGGGCATGTCATTTATCGCCTGTTCGAAGTCATTTGGCGTCAGGATAACATCGGATAGGCTTGTGTTAATCAAATTTTGTGGCTCTCTCATAAAAAATTCATTTTGATCTTCGACTCTCAGTCTGGTTAGCGGCTTGCTAAAAACTGAGTCATATTGGGACTTGAGTAGCTCACTCATTTCCTTGCTGTCATCTGTGTAGACCCATCTTGTTTAAGTAGGGGCCCAATACTGGACGTTGTTCTCGATTTGATTTGGCATAGGAGAAGAAATACTTTGGTTTCTTTCGATTTCATTTATGGCTTTTAGTTTCTTCCCGCGATTCCTGACTCCTAAAGGATTCTTTTAGCTTAAGTTCGATGCTTGCTATTTCTCTGACCAGTGTCTCCCTGCGCATTTCAGATATATTGACCTCTTTTAAGCCGCTCTGTTATTCTTTTTCCGTCGCCTGTAAAGGGAGCGCCTGTCTCTTTCTATTTTACATCTACTCCTCCTTTTTCTTAGAGGAATAAGCCTTGTGCATACATCGAGTGCCACCGAGTTAATCTGTTCTAGGCATAAGTTTGGTCTGTGTTGCTTAGTATATCTTCCCAGCTTATATCGGTTAGGACTTGGTTTACTTGGTCCCACTTTATGTTTTGTTATTGAAGTTGAATTTGGTGAATGCTCCCTCGTGACTAGTCTCATTTGTCGGTCTGGGGGCTCCACGCATACATGTCTGAACCTCAATTATGTGTGATCTGAGTATATTGTTTTTGATATGGTGACATTTCTTATCAGATCATCATTGTTAGTGAAGATGAGGTCTAGTGTATTCTCCAGTCTAGTAGGCTCTATTATTTGCTGGTTAAATTGAATTTTGTGCAGAGATTTAAAAGCTCGTGTGAGTGTGAGTTTTCATCAGAGCTGCCTCCTGGTGTTATTACTGCAACAATATATAATTTTGCTATATTCCTCCATTTTAGGTGCCTTAAGTTGAAATCCCCCAGGAGCAAGATGTTGGGTGCAGGAGCTGGAAGATTTTCCAGACAGTGGTCAATTTTTAACAGCTGTTCCTGGAATCTGGATGTTGCATCCGAGGCTTGTAGACTACCACAATGACTAGGTTTTGGTTCTCGACCTTTACTGCTAAAACTTCCACTACGTCATTTGAGGCATTAAGAAGTTCTGTGCAAACAAGTGACTCTGCAATGTACAGGCCAACCCCCCCCTTTTGCCTGTTCACTCTGTCACATCTGTATAGGTTGTAACCTGGGATCCATATTTCGTTGTCCAAGTGATCCTTATTGTGGTCTCAGTGAAAGCCGCGAACATTGCCTTTGCCTCTGCAAGCAGTCCACGGATGAAAGGTATTTTGTTGTTTGTTGCTGGCTTTAGACCTGATATATTTGCAAAGAAGAATGTTATCGGACTGGTGGTATTGTTGGTACTGGGGGGGGATTTTTTTCCGGCATTAGTATCTGTATCTGTTGGTTTGGAGTGGAGGCCATCGACTGTGGTTCCACTCCAGGAATGACTGGATTTGGTGTACGATTTCTGCCATTTCCTGCCAGTTTTTTTTTCCTTCCTGGCACTAAAAAACCTCTCCCTCTTGAGTGGCTGTGGCTACCCAGGTTTTCCCATGGCCTGGATGTTTTGTATCTTTTTGTCCCCTTTTGATGGTATGCCTGGCAATTTAAGTTATAGCACAGTCTTTCCTGTACTGAAGAGGTACACATTTCAGGGTGAAAAAGCTTACAGGAAGGGAGTTTGCATTTTCCTGTTGTCATATGGGCATGGCATTTTCTAGGGTGTGATGAATGGTTTTGAAAACCGACAAGTTGAAGAATTGAGACACTTATGCAACACATGGGAATCTTTATTGAAGAAACGTTTCGCCACTGTGTGGCGAAACGTTTCTTCAATAAAGATTCCCATGTGTTGCATAAGTGTCTCAATTCTTCATTTTCTAGGGTGGTCATAGTTGCATGTCCCATCTGTTTTTCCAGATTTCCCATGCCAGCAGATACCAAGTGCATAGTATGTGCACAGGCTTGGTTTCCGCTTGCCTTGGGTTTCTGTGACTGTATTCCCTGTTGGTGCATGTTTCCCTGTCTTACTTCTATCCTCCCTAGCACCAACAATGGAGCTCCCACCAGTTGTTTTTGGTAATTTATCCTCACTATTGCTATTGGAGTCCTCTTGTTTGCTATTTCCTGCGGTATTTCTAGTTTGCAATATTGGTTTTATCTTATCTTTGACTACACTTGTTTCCCTACTATGGCTCCTGTCCCCTATGAGGTCATTTATATGTATTCCTTCCTGCGTATAATTCCCGACTACCTGGACAAAATCTCCAGCTTCACCATTACTGTCTCCCAGGACAGTATCTCCAGCTTCACCATTTCTGTCTCCCAGGACAGCACCTATCCAGCTTCACCATTACTGTCTCCAGGACAGCACTATCAGCCCCACATTTACTGACTACCAGGACATCACCTCCAGCCTTACAGTTTGTGACTACATGGCCAGTATCAGAGGCAGTACCATTCAGCCCAGACTTTTTATGTTCCCATCTGTTGTAGAAACTTCCAGGTTTTCTATAAAACACTTTGATGTTGTCCTCTTTTTAAAACCCTTGGTTTTTAAATT
>NW_026472116.1:0-11152 GCF_026875155.1 Cherax quadricarinatus
AGAAGTTATTTTATTTGGGGACTTTGTCAGTCACTTGTTTAAGTCTTTTTCGAGTCTTGGGGACATAGCTAACTACTTAAGAGCACTTACACGCATACACACACTTACTTGTACATATTTGTAATATCTTATTAAATGTTAATGTACCTGATGGTCTTAAGAATTATAAATGTGATATGTGCTTTCAGCACAATAATATTGAACTCGAGAGATTGATTTTATTTTGATTGCTGTAATTAATTTAATTTGATTTATACTCTAGACAACTTACTACTTAATAAATTTATTAAATTTTTAAATTTTTCTCTAGTTAGTAGCCTACCATTTGTAATCCTAAAGCGCTATTGAACCATACTGAATTTTAATGGATAATTGGACAAGGATACTGACTACTTGTTACGAAAACCCAGTAACAGGCTGGTTGCTAGAAGGGCAGTCCTTTCTAGTATTCACTGGAGATCTCTAAGCTTTTAGAATCGTGTTTTTTGTAACAGGACCTAAGATGACACTATTGTCCTAAGATGACACTGTGGACCTAAGATAACACTATGGACGTAAGATAACACTATAGACCTAAGATAATACTATGGACCTATGATAACACTATGGACCTAAGATTGATTCAAGATAACACTATGGACCTAAGATAATACTATGGACCTAAGATGACACTATGGATCTTATATAACATTATGGACCTAAGATAACACTATGGCCCTAAGATAACACTATGGACCTTATATAACATTATGAACCTAAGATAACACTATGGACCTTAGATAACACTGTGAACCTGAGATAACATTATGGACCTATAATCTTCATCAAAGACATATTTTCAGCTACTCTGCTGGGGAACAATTATGAATTGTAGAATTAAATTGAACAAAAAACAAACCTAATCCACTCGATAGTGCAAGAATAATGTGAAGGAAGCTGTGAAGGACCTACGAGTAGCCATCTAGGAAGTTGTGAGGGACCTTTGAGTAACCATTTAGGAAGCTGTGAAGGACCTACGAGTAGCCATCTAGGAAGTTGTGAGGGACCTTTGAGTAACCATTTAGGAAGCTGTGAAGGACCTACGAGTAGCCATCTAGGAAGTTGTGAGGGACCTTTGAGTAACCATTTAGGAAGCTGTGAAGGACCTATGAGTAACCATCTAGGAAGTTATGAGGGACCTCTTAGCTATTGCGCTATTCCATATTTCCTTCGTTTTCTTCTTCATCGTCTTCTTATTCACACAACACACACACACACACACACACACACACACACACACACACACCCCACACACACCCCACACACACACACACACACAACAACACACACACACCCACACACACACACACACACACACAACACACGTACTTATATACAACAGAAACAGGCCTAGTGTCTAATCGACATGTGCCTAGGACAAAATGGTAACTAACACACACACACACATCCAAGCACACGGGACACACACACACACACACACACCCCACACACACACACACACACACACACACAAAACACACAAGGAAAAGAATCTTGGGGTGAGTAAAAACCCAGGCACATCTCCTGAAGCGCACATCAACCAAATAACTGCTGCAGCATATGGGGGCCTAGCAAACCTCAGAACAGCATTCCGACATCTTAATAAGGAATCATTCAGGACCCTGTACACCGTGTACGTTAGGCCCAATTGGAGTATGCGGCACCAGTTTGGAACCCACACCTAGCCAAGCACGTGAAAGAAACTAGAGAAAGTGCAAAGGTTTGCAAAAAGGGACTATTTTCCAGAGCTAAGAGGTATGTCCTACGAGGAGAGGTTAAGGGAAATCAACCTGACGACACTGGAGGACAGGAAGGATAGGGGGACATGATAACGACATACAAAATACTGAGAGGAATTGACAAGGTGGACAAAGACAGGATGTTCCAGAGATTGGACACAGTAACAAGGGGACACAGTTGGGAAGTGAAGACACAGATGAATCACAGGGATGTTAGGAAGTATTTCTTAAACCACAGAGTAGTCAGTAAGGGGAATAGTTTGGGAAGCGATGTAGTGGAGGCAGGATCCTACATAGCTTTAAGCAGAGGTATGATAACTCACGGCTCAGGGAGAGTGACCTAGTAGCGATCAGCGAAGAAGCGGGGCCAGGAGCTGGGGACTGGGACCCCCGCAACCTCAACTAGGTGAGTACAACTAGGTGAGTAACACACACACACACACGCACACACACACACACAAAACCACACACACACACACACACACAAACACCACACACACACACAGACACGCACACACACAGACACACACACACACACACACACACACCACACACACACACACACACACACACACATGCACACACACACACACACACACACACCCCACACACACACCACACACACACACACACAACCCCAAATTTGACCCAGGTGGCAAATTTTCGGGGAATTGGGTGGTTCACAAAGAAAAGGAATCGGCCTCCCCAAAGTAATTTTCAAGGCAGAATAAAACCCAAAACCATGACCCTGCAGGAGAAAGCACGGCTGAGAGGCAAGCAGGGGGTTCCGGAGTGGTACCTCGACCGACACAGAAAAACAGGACGAAACGAAGACAATGAAAGAGAGAGTTCAAAAACGAAAGGGAAATGGGAGGAAATGAAAAAGGAGAGCAGAATAACCCAGGATCAAATGGAAGGACAAGCGCACCCCCAGAAACACCTGCTGAAGGACTTTCCCGCCACGACAACCCCCAAGGCAACTGAACAATCCAAACCAACCATCACCCCACCGATCCCCCTGTTTCCACCCCCCCCACCACAGTTACAGTATTAGAACAGAAGTTGAAGGTTTGGTACACAAATGCAGATGGATTAACGAATAAACCCTGAGGAATGGCAAGAAAGAATCAATGAGAAGTCCCCAGACATCATAGCAGTTACAGAAACAAAATCATGGAGACAATAACAGATTTCAATCTTCCCCCCAGGATACCAGATTTATGAGGAAAGATAGAAGGGGCAGGGGGGGAGGTGGGGTTGCTCTGCTCGTAAAAAAAAAGATGGAAATTCGAGAAATGGAAGGGAAAATAGATGAGGGCGGGGAGAAAGAGACTACATAGCAGGTACACTTCAGTCTGGGGAACACAAAGTGGTCATTGCAGTGATGTATAATCCACCACAGAACTGCAGGAGGCCAAGAGAGGAATATGAAGAGAGCAACAGAGCAATGGTGGACACACTTGTGAGGTGGCAAGAAGAGCTCATTCCAGCAGAGCAAAGTTGCTGGTTATAGGGGATTTCAACCACAGGGGATTGACTGGGAAAACCTGGAGCCACATGGGGGTCCCGAAACATGGAGAGCCAGGATGTTGGACGTGGTGCTGGAAAACCTCATGCACAACATGTTAAGGACACTACCAGAGTGAGAGGGGAGGATGAACCAGCAAGATTGGACCTTGTGTTCACCCTGGGCAGCTTTAGACATTGAGGACATCAAGTAAAGAGAGTCCCCTAGGAGCTAGCGACCACGTGGTTCTGTGCTTTGAATACATAGTAGAGCCGCAAGTGGAGAGAATAACAGGAGTAGAATGGGAAAAGCTGACTATAAAAGAGGGGACTACATAGGGTTGAAAAAACTTCCTGCGGGAGGTCCAGTGGGACAGAGAACTGGCAGGGAAAACCGTTAAATGAAATGATGGAATATGTAGCAACAAAATGCAAGGAGGCAGTGGAAAGGTTCATTCCAAGGGCAACGTAACAACGGGAAGGAACCAGATCAAGTCCCTGGTTCACCCGACGGTTTTAAGGAGGCAAAAAACAAAGTGCAATAGGAATGGAAAAAAACACAGAAGGCAAAAGAAACACCGAAAATAGGGAGATCAGTCGCAGGGGCCAGGAATGAGTACGCACAGGTAAGGAGGGAGGCCAGCGACAGTATGAAAATGGGCTAGCATCGAGAATCAAGACTGACCGAAACTGTTGTTAGCCACATCAGGAGGAGACAAAAAGTCAAGAACCAGGTGATCAGATTAAGGACAGAAGGTGGAGAACTCACAAGAAATGTCAGGAGGTATGTGAGGAGCTGAACAGGAGATTTAAGGAAGTTTTTACAGTAGAGACAGGAAGGGCTGTGGGAAGACAGAACCCGAAGGGAACATCAAGAGGGGAAAATACCAACAAGTGTTGGATGAATACGAACAACTGAGGAGGAGGTGAAGAAGCTCTTAAGTGACCTTGACACCTCAAAGGCGATGGGACCGGACAACATCTCCCATGGGTCCCTTTGAGAAGGAGCAGAGATGCTGTGTGTGCCTCTAACCACAATCTTCAAAAACATCCCTTGAAACTGGGCAACTACCTGAGAAATGGAAGACAGCTAATGTAGTCCCCATATTTAAGAAAGGAAACAGAAACGAGGCACTAACTACAGACCTGTGTCTCTGACAGTATTGTGTGCAAAGTCATGGAGAAGATTATCAGGAGGAGAGTGGTCGAACACCTGGAAAGGAACAAGATTATAAATGAAAACCCGCATGGGTTCTGGAAGGCAAATCTTGTATCACAAACCTCCTGGAGTTTTATGACAAGGTAACAGAAGTAAGACACGAGAGAGAGGGTTGGGTAGATTGCGTTTTCCTTAGACTGCAGGAAGGCCTTTGACACAGTTCCCCACAAGAGATTAGTGCAGAAGCTGGAGGATCAGGCACACGTAAAGGAAGGGCACTGCAATGGATAAGGGAATTTCTGACAGGGAGGCCCGCAAACGAGTCATGGTACGTGAAGAGGTATCACAGTGGGCTCCTGTTACGAGCGGGGTCCCCCAGGGGTCAGTTCTAGGACCAGTGCTATTTTTTGATATATGGGAACGACATGATGGAAGGAATAGACTCTGAAGTGTCCCTGTTCCGCAGATGACGTGAAGTTGATGAGAAGAATTAAATCGGACGAGGATGAGGCAGGACTGCAAAGAGACCTGGAGAGGCTGGACATGTGGTCCAGTAATGGCTTCTCGAATTCAATCCAGCCAAATGCAAAGTCATGAAGATTGGGGAGGGGCAAAGAAGACCGCAGACAGAGTATAGGCTAGGTGGACAAAGACTACAGACCTCACTCAGGGAGAAAGACCTTGGGGTGACCATAACACCGAGCACATCACCGGAGGCACACATCAACCAAATAACCGCTGCAGCATACGGGCGCCTGGCAAACCTGAGAATAGCGTTCCGATACCTTAATAAGGAATCGTTCAAGACACTGTACACTGTGTATGTTAGGCCCATACTGGAGTATGCGCAGCACCAGTCTGGAACCCACACCTGGTCAAGCACGTCAAGAAGTTAGAGAAAGTACAAAAGGTTTGCAACAAGGCTAGTCCCAGAGCTCAAGGGAATGTCGTACGAGGAAAGGTTAAGGGAAATCGGACTGACGACACTGGAGGACAGAAGGGTCAGGGGAGACATGATAACGACATTACAAGATACTGCGGGGGAATAGACAAGGTGGGACAGAGATAGGATGTTCCAGAGAGGGGACACAGGGACAAGGGGTCACAACTGGAAGCTGAAGACTCAGACGAGTCACAGGGACGTTAGGAAGTATTTCTTCAGTCATAGAGTTGTCAGCAAGTGGAATAGCCTAGCAAGTGAAGTAGTGGAGGCAGGAACCATACTTAGTTTTAAGAAGAGGTATGACAAAGCTCAGGAAGCAGAGAGAGGATCCAGTAGCGATCAGTGAAGAGGCGGGGCCAGGAGCTGAGTCTCGACCCCTGCAACCACAATTAGGTGAGTACAATTAGGTGAGTACACACACAGACAGACACAGACACACACACACACACACACAACACACACACACACACACACACACACACACACACACACACACACATGCACACACACACGCACAGACATACACACACACACACACACACACACACACACACACACACACACACACACACACACACACACACAGTTGGAAGCTGAAGACACAGATGAATCACAGGGATGTTAGGAAGTATTTCTTCAGCCACAGAGTAGTCATGTAAGTGGAATAGTTTGGGAAGCGATGTAGTGGAGGCAGGATCCATACATAGCTTTAAGCAGAGGTATGATAAAGCTCACGGCTCAGGGAGAGTGACCTAGTAGCGATCAGTGAAGAGGCGGGGCCAGGAGCTCGGACTCGACCCCCGCAACCTCAACTAGGTGAGTACAACTAGGTGAGTACACACACAGAAAACACACACACCACACACACACACACAAAACACACAAACATGCACACACACACATGCACACACACACACACACACACACACACACACACACACACACACACACACACACACACACACACATGCACACACACACACGGTGGGTGCAGACGTGGGTACACAAGGCTCCGAGGAGGAGCTTACGACGACGTTTCGGTCCGACTTGGACCATTTACAAAGTCACACTAACGAGAAGTAGAGCAGGACGGGTATATATAGACAGGAAGAGGTAGTGGTAGTAGTAGTAGTAGTAGTAGTAGTAGTAGTAGTGGCAGTAGTGGTAGAAGTGGTAGTAGTAATGGCGGAGAAGGAAGGAAGAAATAATGGGGAAGTAAGGGGGAGGAGCCAGTCAAATACAAAGAAAGGGGAGCACTGCAAGGGAGCTAGGTGCCCACAGAGGGAGAGCAAGAAACGACCGAAACGTCGTCGTAAGCTCCTCTCTTCTATGTGCGGGTTATTTGTGTACTGAGAAAGCTTCTTTCGACGGGTTTTAAACTTTCATTATGCCTCATCTGAATGGTTTCGATATTATGAGGATGATAGTCTTAAAGTTTAGCCTGCGTAGGTACAAATTTGCCAGTAATAGCAAAGTTAGAAACATTGGAATCAAGAGACTTCATGCTGTAACTGAAGGTCGTCTCTTTTGATCACCTTCAAATTCTTATCGCTGATGTTTTTCTCGATGGAAAGTTCATCTTGTTATTGACTCATTATGGTAAACATATTGTGATAATGATTTCCAGTCGACAATGTGAGACTGTCTCTTGTGATCACCTTCACAACTTTAACACTGATGCTGCTGATGAGAAGGATGATTCCTGCACTAACTCACTGTCTACCTGGAAAACTGAAGAAAAAAAAATGTTAAAAGTGGAAACTATGTCTGGATAACGCCTCTTATTGTCAGCTTCAAATTTTTTAATACATGCGCAAATAACCCGCACATAGATAAGAGGAGTTGACGACGACGTTTCGGTCCTATTTGTGTATTGTTCCAGTCAAGGTATTGTGACTTTTTTGTACAATTTTAGTACAAGTGCTTTGTTCCCTGGAAGGTTCACATTTTCTTTGTGACATTGATTTTCTTTTAAGACCAAGTGAATGTCTTCTCTTATTGTCTTCCAACTTTATCTCTGGTGTATCTTAGAGGCGAGTCTGGTCAGATGGACTTTGTGTCTGGTCAGATGGACTTTGTGTCTGGTCAGATGGACTTTGAGTCTGGTCAGATGGACTTTGAGTCTGGTCAGATGGACTTTGTGTCTGGTCAGATGGACTTTGAGTCTGGTCAGATGGACTTTGAGTCTGGTCAGATGGACTTTGAGTCTGGTCAGATGGACTTTGTGTCTGGTCAGATGGACTTTGAGTCTGGTCAGATGGACTTTGTGTCTGGTCAGATGGACTTTGAGTCTGGTCAGATGGACTTTGTGTCTGGTCAGATGGACTTTGAGTCTGGTCAGATGAACTTTGAGTCTGGTCAGATGGACTTTGAGTCTGGTCAGATGGACTTTGAGTCTGGTCAGATGGACTTTGGGCTCTTTACCTACCAACTTGCCAATTTAATAATGTGGGTAATATAATTACATGGGTAATATAATTAGATCTGCTGGAGAATGGCTCTTCTAGTCAGTTACAAACTTTCGACATAAATTTGCGAATTTTGTAAAAAAAAGTTGTTTGGGTTATCATAGTCTTCTGAACAACTAACAAAGTAAACCTTCACCACCTGTTTTTTAGGGCGTTTAACAGATACTAATTTTTTTTTCTAAAACCTTAAACAAATAAATATTAAACTGAATTTAATAGTATTAGAGCCATGGTTTACAATGTGTCCTTTATAAGGAGGACAATTTGAGTCTCAACAAAATCCCATTAGTGGTGTTCTCGATATAAACAGGAGAAGAACCTCCCTGAGAGTTAGTTATTAAAACACTCTGAACACTGGTTTGAGTGAGTTGTGACTCGTGATATACTTAGTGTAACACTGGAAATAGCGTTCCGTTTGATGCCTCTACTGCCCCTCATCAGCTACCTCTCTTCCTTGCATTTAAACTCAGCCGTTCGCCTCTATCAACGTGTAGTGTAGAGGCGAATTTTGCTGCTCCGCTGGTACTCGAATATCTGAGTTCCGCACAGCTAGTCGCCTCTGCCTACCTGAGAAATACGGACGAATCTCCCATCCTGCGTGAGTTGGTGATCCAGACCTGACTGAGGCCTGCCAGATGAATCCGACTGTACCACTTGTACAAAATGTGTTATATCTCTAACTGAGGAAGATGTACCTGTTATTCTTCTATGCACTGAGTGCTTATGGGAGGAATGCTGCATAGCTGGAACAAAACAAGAGTGGTTAAGAACAATTTAAC
Source organism: Cherax quadricarinatus (assembly GCF_026875155.1). Lineage (NCBI taxonomy): Eukaryota > Metazoa > Arthropoda > Malacostraca > Decapoda > Parastacidae > Cherax > Cherax quadricarinatus. The sequence continues at coordinate 8,634 of NW_026472116.1, forward strand.
GAGCATTGCAGTGCCCGGTAACTCCTTTGGAGACGGCTTTTTAACTGTAACATGCCCGAGGTTCATCTATAAACATAGCAAGTTTGCGCTGATTTGTTTGTCCGCAGAGTGAAAATTTGTCTGTCATTCCAATTCACGTGTGCTAGCTGTGTTAAGTGCTGCGGGTTTGGAATAATTAACGAGTAGTGCAGTGTTGGTAACTCTCGAGATGACTGCGTCCAGGTGAATGACCTTGAAAATATCACTGCGACCCGCAGACCACTACACCCATTTTGCCTGTGTCTAGCGAGGTGAATATCCCTTCCTTGTCCCTTCTATTCACCGGTATCCTTTAACCCATCGCCATTGTGAAACTCCTGTCAGCTATGAGTATAGCTGATGGTGTTGACGTAGATGATGGTGAAGGCAGATTTGAAACATATTTTAGTAAACAGGCCCGGAAAAAGGAACGAGGCTTCCAGAGAAAGCTTGCTGCAAACAATACAGTGGGCGCACACCCTCCCAAAGCTGTCAGGTTAGATTTCCCTAACAACACTGATCAAGAGACCAAGTGTAACTGGTTTTTCGAAGCTAGTGTAGACAATCATGAGAAAACGATCAAGTTTCTCCACGGTGAGGATAACTACGTATTTGTGCCTAATGATTCAGCATTTATAGACAAACTTCTCACTCACGAATATGCCAAAATCAAACTCCGAGCTGCCCCACCAAGGGCACCTAAAGTGCTTATTGTCATCTACAACGTCAACAAGCACTTGAATCCTCAATATTTGGCGTCAGAGCAAGTTGCAAGCCCTTGTCGACTTTCCAACGGTCTGATAGCTGAGTGGACTGGCCAGGGGACTCTGCCACGCTATATTCACTCCCAGGCAGCCCTCAACAGACGCTATTACACTGCATTGTACAGACCTTCTCAACGTCTATGTTATAAGTGTCAACGCTGGGGTCACATTGCCAGGAAATGCCCATCTAAGTCACACTGGTGTGCAGTGTGTGCCAATGCTCATCCTTCTGAACGGTGTTATGATATTATCAAACATCAACAGACTGTTGCTAAATAATGTATCAATTGTAAGACCTCAGGAGTCACAGCAGCTCATGCTGACTGCAGTGTGAGGGCTGCCCACATCACAGCCAACCGCACCTCACCCTGTACCCCTCATTATGACCTCCCAGGACTACCAGGTATTTCGAGTCTGAATACTGGTTCATGCCTGCCCTCAGACAATGGGGTTGAGCACCTCACCTGGGGAGCACGTCAACAAACCTCCATCACGTCGACTGTCAATACCAGCCTAGCTGAGTCAGCTGACAGTCAGCCAACGAGCTCAGCTGACCGGGACTTCACGTCTCCAGATGTTCCAAGTCTTGCTCTTGTGGTATACAACCTGATGTCGCGCATAAGGATACTGGAAACACAACAATTTCTCCTGAAACAACAACTTTAGCAACACAAGGAAAGATGTGTAGAGTGTACCAATAACAAGATTGTCACAATTTGTGAAAGCAAGTGTAAGGCTGCTGAACAAGGTGGTGGTGGTAGTGGTGGTGTCCTTAATTGTAGTTATGACGAATACAATACTTGTGTTGATAACTACAGTGAGCATCATAATGAAGGCAATGGTGTCTATGATGTTAGTAACAGTGATGAGCGTAATATAAGTGGTGGTGCTGAGTGTGATGAAGTTAACCACATTGACATTATTGTTGAATACAATACTGTTGATAAATGTAATGAACACAATGTTGGTAATGGTGTTGGTGATGACAGTTATAGTGATGCTTGTAATGTTAGTGGGGGAGGGAATGTGAGTGGTGGCGTCACCTATCATACATTCACACATGAACAGCGTCGTGCTCTGTGTAAACAAAGACTCCCACGAGGCTTTACAACTGGAAGTGCACTTAAAAAACTCATGGACCAGGGTAACACTGTTGACACTGATAAGGTCTGCTATTTAAATGAATTTTTTTTTCATTATGCTGAGAAACTCAACAAGATCCCAGGACTACTATAATGGGTCAAAACTCGTATAAACTTTCTATATTAAGCTGGAATATTGCATCACTTAGAAGAAGACTTCCTGAACTTCATCATAAAGTAACCACTGAACCCATTGATGTTGTGTGTCTACAAGAGTGCAGAGTCCCTGAAAAATCCCAACCCCCTAAATTACCATCATTTGTTGCATATAACCTCAAATCTACTAACTCTTGTGTTCTATATATTAAAAAATCACTTCCCCATCAACTTTTTGCACATAAGAAATCAGAGAGGCTACAATACCACGGTGTTGGGAACTCTGCTCTCAACATATTTAATTTGTATCATTGTCCTCATCGCCTCCGAGCCGTGTGGACGAGCTGCGCAGACGCTCCTGTTTGAGTTTGTTTTGCGCAGGTTTACCTGATTGGCTGCCCCTAGCGTTGGTTGGTGGAAACTTTATTTTCTCCAACATGGCGCTGAATAGCAGAAGAAGATCAACACTGTCTGCATTTAGATGACCGTGGTGCTGTCA
>NW_026472117.1:0-11627 GCF_026875155.1 Cherax quadricarinatus
AAGGTCACAATGACTTTTCCTTAAGGCTCCTTCTGATCTCTTGTTTTATCTAATTTTCATTAATGGTCAGACTGGGAAAAATAATAGCGACAGACAAAAATTGCTTGGCACGAAAATGGGCCCAAAGACTTTTTGGGAAGAGGCCCACCAAAACCCCCCGAGAATTTTGTTTACCAATATCATTTTTTAAAATGGCAGAAAAATAATAATGATGATGAATAATAATAAAATAAAAAATAATAAAATAAATTAATAAAAAATAAAAATAATAATAATAATATAATAATAAAATAAAAAAAATAATAATAAAAATAAAATAAAAATAACGAAATAATAAAATTCTAAAAGGGGGAAAGGAACAAATTCTTCCTCCGTAACCATTGATCGTAAAACCTAAAATGCTGGAGCAATGGGCTAGTAACATCTCCTCATATTTTAAACTTATCAAAAAAGAAAAACTTTTTTTTTTTGGGACCCCTACTCGTGAATAGGGCCGTTTTTTTTGAAAGAAAAATTAAAAAATAAAAATAATAATAATAATAATAATAATAATAATAATAAAATAAAAATTTAATAGTCTTTTTTCTAAAATACTTGTACAGTACTAGGTAACGGGTTTTTACAGAAATGACAACGCACTAGAAACCCCCTTGTTATGAAAGAGCATTTCGGGAAAATTAATCAATTTTTTCCCGGGATGCGCCCCACAACAGCCCCAACCCCCGGGGACCCATTTTGCGGGGTGAACTTGGACAACAGGTACTGAAGGAAAATGGCCCTTAATGTTTTCCAGCCGGTTCAATGTTAAAACTCAAAATTACAATCTTGGGGAAAGAGGGTACTCTCACAAATTTTTGCAAATTCAATTTAGAAAGAAAGAAAGAAAGATTTAGTTTTTGGGAAGGGACTGAGGGGGGTTGATGCGTTTCGAGACTGTCCTCCCCAAATTTGGCCCCCCTTTCCCATTACACTTTCAACCCCAACACTCAATCCACCCCCCAACCTCAATCCCCTTTCCCCTCCCATCCCCTCCTCCCCCCAAACAATCAAAAAATCCCCTTTAATGAAGTGCGTTTTCTAAACCCTGCCCCTCACCCCTCCCCACTCCGACAACCTTCCAAAAGGGCCCCTCCCAAAAAAAAAAAAATAAAAAGAAAATTAAAAAAGGGGGGTTAAACCAGGGAAAAATCAATTAACTCCCTTCCGTTGAGCTGTTACCTCTCCCCCACCGCTCAGCTTTTGTTAGCGCTTGGTGCCTTTTTCTCATCAAGCATTCTTCACTCCCGTTACGCTACTACCCCCCCCGGTACTGCAACGGAGGATACAACCACCTTTCTCTTGCTGAATAACTCGCGGGGTTTTTTGCGTTAGTCTAAATAATAATAAAATAATATTTTGTAATTATTTATTATTATTATTTTTATTATTATTATTATTATCAAAATAATTCCGTGAGTAAACTATAAAAGGGGGTTTCCATCCACTATTACAGAGGAGGATGGGCCCTTTGCTCATGCGTTGAGGGGCCCAGGGGGTTTTTTTAGTTCTTCAAACAATAAAATAAAATTCCCGGCAGCATAAAAACCACATCAAAAATCTCATTTTATTTCCTTTTTTTATTTTCATTTTATTTTATTGTTTTTTTCTAGCCTCCAAGACCCTTTTTCATTTTTAAACAACATTTTTTTTTATTTTCGTTCTCACTTTTCTCCTTCGGATTTTTTTTTTTTTTTTTTTCGAGGTGCGGTCGTAAAGTGTTTTTTCCCCCAAGAGGGGGGACAAATTTTAAGTTTGGGGAAGATGGAAGAAATGAGCAAGAGAGAGGAGAGGAGACAAGAGACAGAGAGACAAAAGGAAGAGAGAGGAGAGAGGAGACAGGGAGACAGACAGACAGAAAAGAAAGAGAGAGACTTTATATTTCTGGCAAAATTAGATGCCCAAAGTGCGCTACCTATTCTGTATGATAGTTATAAATAAGGAATAAAAAGAAATTTTTTTCCCCGGGTTTGGTGGGGTGGGTGTCAGGGGACAAGGTAAAACGGGGGTTAGAGGGATAGGGGAAGGGAGATGAGGTTTGGGAGGAGAATTACTTTTACAGCTATTGGAGGAATGTTTTTGGGGGAATCTTCTTTCTCTTACTGGGGAAGAATGAAATTTGGGGGGAAGGGAAAGGGGTTGAGTTGAGGTACGGGTGTGAGGGGGAAACCTGTGGTGGTGAGCCTGATAAAATTTATGAGCTTAAAAGGGTGGCATGGTCAAAACCAAAGGTGATAATTAACTAATCGGACGGGGACAAAGTTCACGGCTTGGGGCGTGCTGGTGCTGAGTTTTTTGATAAGCTGCGGGTTATTTTGTTGTTTAAAATGAATTTTTTGAGGTAGGGGTGTGAGGGGGTGGGGTTAGGGGATTATATGATGTCGTGAGTGTTAATGGAGAGACTAGGAGGCGAAGAGGGGCTGGGTTTTGGAAGGTGTGAGTGAAGTTGTGGGGGGAGTAAGGTTTTTTTACTGCTTATAATAGTATAGGGGTTTTCCCCAAAACAAACTAATCCCCCTACAAAACGGAACAAAAAGGAAAATTTTCTTCCCACGATTTTTCATTTCCTGATATTCATAATCCAAATTAAATTACCAAAGGGGAAAAAAAAGGGAGCCGGAAACACACCCAAAAAGTGTGCTGCACAAAAGCCCGCGCCCCAAAGTTTTCTTACCCAGGGTACATCACCCCCCATTTGCTACTGTTCTTGACCCTTTCAATTGCCCCCCCGGGCTGACCCCCCTACAAAAATTTCCCCCTTTTTTTTCTTCATTTTCTTTTTCCCTTTTCCCCCCCGCCTCCAAAGACCTGTTTATAGTCCTCACATCCCCCCCCTCCCATCTTTTCTTTTCCCTTTCCCCCATATATTACTCAACGCACTTTGGGGTTTTTTCACCTCGGGTTTCCCCTTCTTTTACTCCAACCCCAAAACCAAAATTGTAAGTCTCGTGGCCAAATGGAGGATGGACAAAGAACAAAGTTTTTTGCAACGGTACCATCACAACCCCTGGAGCTTTCATAGAAACTGTTTCAAAACGAGCCTTCACACAAACACACACCCTCTCGTTCATCCCAGTTGTACTTAAACAAAGGGTTCGAAGTAATTCATTTGATCGTTAATTTACAAAACGATCGTCACCGGAAGGGGGACATTTTTCACTTGCCCCCCGATCTCTACTTTTTTAAATTTTTTCAATTTTCTTTTGCTTTTCTGCCTCCTTTTCACTAAAGGAAAACGGGATGTGTGTGTGTGTGTGTGTGTGGGTGTGTTTGTGGCGTGGTGTGTGTGTTGTGTGGGTGTGGTGTGTGTGGGGTGTGTGTTGTGTTTTTATATGTTGTGCAACCCCCAGTTGAACTCTTCCAGTTAGTTATACTCACCATTTACCCACCTTGTTGTACTACTAGTAAAACAGTTTTGGGGCCTCGGGGACTTTTACCCCCCGATACCCCTTCAATAACCAATTTCAGTAACCCACTTTTCCCCCATCAATTTAATGACGAGTTTAGTCACCGTTTAACACCTAGAATATTCCACCTTAAACCTTTGTCTTGCTACTGACTTCATTTTCCCCTAACTTCCGTTTTGGGGATGGGGAAGCGGGTTTCACCAGGGCTGGGGAAATACCCCGATCAACTTTTGTTCGAAGCAGAAATCTTTAAAATTGATAGGGCTTCCCGATGATTTCTTTCTTGGGGCAGGGACCAAAATGTTCCTCCCCAAATCTCTCCTCTCTCTCCTCTCTCCCCTCTCTCCTTCTCTTCTCCTCTCTCTTTCTCCTTCTCTCTCTCTCTTTCCATCTCTCTCTCCTTCTCTCTCCTTTCCCCTCCCCCCCTCTCTCTCTCTCTTCTCCTCTTCTTAACACATCACACAACCATAATGTATTTGTTAATTATTTTTATGTAGATTAGTTTGTTTATTATTAAAAATTTTTATATAATATTAATATATATAAAATATATATATATATATATAATAATATATAAAAAAATATATAAAATTTTTTATAATATAAAAATTTTCTTTTGGTCGTTCCTTTAGTGTCTGATCCATCTCTTCCTTTGCTCATCACAGTAATTTGCTGAACCTTAATTCAGGGGTTCCGTTCAACAACTCCGAGTCTGTCACGTCTCCTGAAGTTCGTCTTGACTTCAGTTGTTTTATGCGCCTCACACCTATAAATACCAAAACGTGTAATATATGACTCAATTAACTCCCGGGATACATTAATATACAACCATCCCTTTCGGCACAACAAATCGTCCCTCTCAGAAATTTGACAAACTTCCATCAAATTTGTTTTCTCTTAGTTTTTCTTAGTGTAAAACCTCAAAAAAGAAAGAAAATTTTACGGGAATTTCGGGCCCCTCTTGGACCATTTTACTAGTCACACACTAGCATACGAAAAGGGAGCCAGTATATATATGAAGGAGGTCTGTCTTGCAGTCCAGGAAAATGTAATAAGAACATAATTAAAACATAGCATTAAAAATCTTCCTTATGAAGAAAGATTGAAGACTCTTAATTTTACATTCACTTTGTTAGACGAAGAATGAGGGGAGACCGATCGAAGTGATAAGTGGAAGATAGGTATTAATAAAGGGATATTAACAAGGCTTGATGATATCTTCCCCAAAAGAGAACCCGCATAATGGATTTAATTAGATAAGTTTAGATTTTGAAAGGACATAGGAAATATTGGTTTGGAAATAGGGTATAATGATGGAACAGTCTAACCCAGTTGGGTTATTGAGGCTAGGACTTTTGGGGAGTTTCAGATTTAGGTTGGATAAATACATGAGTGGATGGTTGGATTTGATGGGACTTGCACACAAGCTTATTTCTTGGGGTAGAATTGAAATGGTGTCAAATGTTTGTTAGTGGGATAAATTTGTAAAGGACCTGCCTATATGGGAACAGCCGCTGCAGTGTTCCTCCTTTCTTATGTTCTTATTTTTCTTAAAGATCATAAGAAAGAAGGAACACTCCAACAGGCCTACTGATCCATGCGGAGCAGGTCCATGTTCCCCCCCACCCCGGATTACCAATGACCCACCCATCTGTTCCACCTCCACTCAAGAAAGAGCACTGCACCAACCCAGCAGCACAAGCTAGTCAGGTCCACTCACACCCACCCACACCCACTCATGATTTACTAACCAATTTTTAAAACTACACAATGTTTTAAACCTGAAAAACTGTACTCCGGAGTTTTGTTTCCCAATAATCCACGACTCTATTACCAAACCAGTGCTTTCCTATAATCCTTCCTGAATCTGAATTTTTCTAACTTGAAACCATTGGGCGATTTCCTGTCTTGGCTGGAAAATTTTCAGCACGCTATTTACATCCCCTTTATTTATTCATGTTTTCCATTTATAAAACCTCGATCATATCCCCCCTAATTCTACGCCTTTCGAGAGAGTGCAGATTCGGGCCCTCAGTCTATCCTCTCAGGGAAGATTCCTGATACTTTGGGATCATCTTTGTCATCCCCCTTTTGTAACTTTTTCCAGAGCATTTATATCCATTCTGTAATACGGTGACCAGAACTGAGCACCATAGTCCAATGAGACCTAACCAAGGATATATAGAGTTGAAGAACAACTTGAGGACTTCTATTATTCATACTTCTAGATATGAAGCCAAGAATTCTGTTGCTTTATTGCGAACACTAATGCACTGTTGTCTTGGTTTTAGATTACTGCTAACCAGAACTCCTAAATCCTTTCGCAATCAGTAGTATTAAGATCTACATTATTTAGTTTATATGTGGCATGGTTATTTACCTGTCGAACATTTAGAACTTTGCATTTGTCAATATTAAACTGCATCTCCCCACTTCTCAGACCATTGCATCAGTCTATTCAAATCACCTGGAGTGTCCCTCATTAGAATGAATTGGACGGCCTATTTTGGTTTTCATCAGCAAATTTGCTTAGTCGCTATTTATTCCCTCAACTGTCATTTTTAAATTGGGAACAACAACGGGCCCAACACTGACCCCTGAGGAACACCGCATGTGACGTCCCCCCCATTCTGATTTCTCCCCAATTATACAAACTCTCTGCTGCCTATTTGTAAAACCATGCCTCTACCCAGGAAAAAATTTCTCCTCCTATTTTGTGTCCCCTTAATTTTTCCTTAATACCCCTCTGATGGGGAGCTCTGCCCGAAAGACTTACTGAAGTCCATATACACAATATCATATTCATTACCATGATCTACCTCCTCAAACACCTTAGTGAAAAAAGTTAGAAAAATTCGTAAGACAGGAACGCCCCTTTGTAAACCGTGTTGAATTCATTAATCAATCGGGGCCTATCAAGATGGCTACGAATTGCTTCGGCAATTATTGATTCCATAAATTTTCCCACAATAGAGGTAAGGCTTATTGGTCTATAGTTCGAAGCCAAGGACCACTTTTCTCATTCCGCTTGCTCAGAATTCTCTCAGAAAAATTTGTGAGGCAAAATTTTCCTGTGTGTGGTTTTTCCACGCCCCTTAAGTGTTAGGGGAAAGGCGAGGAAAAAAAATTTTGGTTAAGGAAAGAAGGAGAGGAGAAGGATAAGAGAGAGATGAAATGGGGGAGGAAGAGTAAGAGGAGGAGACAGAAGAAGGAAGGAAGAAAGCAAAGAGGTGGCATGCCTAGTTTCAGACATCGCCGTCCATATATCACTTTCCCCTCTGGGGCAAAACACCCCCAGGAGAGCCTTGGAACCCTTGGAGTCGTAAAGACAATTCATTCTCTAGCCCACGGCCGGGGCGGGGAGATGAGAATGGCCTATATTCCTCTTTTTAAAAGGGGGTTCTATCTACAAATGGTAAAGGCGGACTCCCCGTGAGCCAGCCTCCCCGCCACCGGAAATCTGTTTTATCACCTTCTCCTTTCCTGCTCTTATTGCTTTTTTCATTTCATCGAAAATTACCCAACACGAGGGACGGAAGTTTTAAGTCCGGCGTGCGAGAGGGCGTCCCGCTGGGCCCAAAAGCCCCAGACCAAAGAATTCTGACTCGTAAACCACAATGTTTATAAGTGAAGGCAACACTAAAACACTTGACGAATGTCGCCATTTTTGCTTCCCATCGGCAAAGACTTCTGCAATTGCTGCTAAATCTCCTCTGGAAACTCCAATTGAGGAGTCGCTCAACTCGGCCCCGAGACTGAGTCGACACTCGACCCGTTTTCCAGACACACACACACAGGGTCTGCATTTAACTATGCTTTTTTTTCATCCAGCCTTTTCCTCTCTTTCTCAAAGCTTTCGTTGCAATGTTCAGAGATAACCTGAGCTAAATGTACCTGATAGTGAAGCTCTGTCTTTAGCACAGTTATTCCGTCGTAATTACATTTTCCTTAGTCCTCATCCTAACCATCTTTTCTCAAAATCAACCTTATTTTATGGTTACTTTTTTTTCATCTCCTCTCTTTTTAAAATCCCATCAGTTTGCTATTTAAGTGCTTTTTGCGTTTGTTACATTAAAAAACTGTTCATTACTTATACCTAATTTTTCAAAATAAAATTTTCCTTCCTTAATTTTTCGACTAGCTCTTCTTTCCCCTTTCCTGATTTCGTTCAAATTTAAATATTATTCTCTGTTTTTTTATACACACACACATGTATATATATATAATATATATATATATATAAAATATATATATATATATATATATATACTATATAATATATATATATATATATATATATATATATATATATTAAAATTATATATAATATATATATTATATATTAAAATATAATATATATAAATATATAATATGCAATTTAAAATCACAGTAAACGGTTATTTCAGAATATGCAAAACAACCACTCTGAAAAAATAGAGAAATTCCAAGCGCTTTTGTGACTACTCACATTATCAAGGAACTAGTCACGAAAGCGCTTGGAATTTCTCTATTTTTTCAGAGTGGTTGTTTTGCATATATATATATGTATATATATATATATATATATATATATATATATATATATATATATATATATATATATATATATATATATATATATATATATATATATATATATATATATATATACATATATATATATATATATATATATATATATATATATATATATATATTACATATATATATATATATATATTATATATATATATATATATATATATAATATATATACATGTCGTGCCGAATAGGTAAAATTGGTCATTTAGCAAGAAATTTAAAATTAAGATATATATTTTTTTCATTTATGTTAATGTAAAAATTAATAATTTTGTACCAAAAGAACAATTTAATTTAGCCTAATAAGTTTACAATAATTTACTAATAAACAAGCACAATAAAATATTTTTTTTTTTCGTTAAGTTCAGAATGATTTTTGCGAAATTAAAGCATACACAAATTTTCGCTTCCTTTATTCGGCAACAAGAGTTGTTGATATTTAAGACAGACTCGCAAGTTTTACATATATATATATTGAAAAATTAAATATAAGTAATGAACGTGTGTGTGTGCGTGTGTGTGTGTGTGTGGTATGTGTGTGTGTTGTGTGTGTGTGTGTGTGTGTGTGTGTGTGTGTGTGTGTGTGTGTGTGTGTGTGTGTGTGTGTGTGTTATTTTTTCTGCAAAATTCCAATTTTCAACACGGAAAAAAGATGATGGGGAGAGTCAGGCTCCTCAGTTAATGTATCTGTGACCAATCACAGTGAGAGTTGTAAGTGAATCAAACTTATTTTTAATTGGATTAACAGAAATTTCATTGCGACCTCAATTAACTTAAGAGCAGTGGAGGGTAACCCTATTGTTTGTGGGTAGTGGAGAGGTTCGTGGGTAGTGGAGAGGTTCGTGGGTAAGGGAGAGGTTTGTGGGTAGTGGAGAGGTTCGTGGGTAGTGGAGAGGTTTGTGGGTAGTGGAGAGGTTCATGGGTAGTGGAGAGGTTCGTGGGTAGTGGAGAGGTTCGTGGGTAGTGGAGAGGTTTGTGGGTAGTGGAGAGGTTCATTGGTAGTGGAGAGGTTCGTGGATAGTGGAAAGGTTCGTGGGTAGTGGAGAGGTTCGTGGGTAGTGGAGAGGTTTGTGGGTAGTGGAGAGGTTTGTGGGTAGTGGAGAGGTTTGTGGGTAGTGGAGAGGTTCATGGGTAGTGGAGAGGTTCGTGGGTAGTGGAGAAGTTTGAAGGTAGAGAAGTTTGTGGGTAGTTGAGAGGTTTGTGGGTAGTAGAGGGTTCGTGGGTAGTGGAGAGGTTCGTGGGTAGTGGAGAGGTTTGTGGGTAGCGGAGAGGTTTATGGGTAGTGGAGAAGTTTGTGGCTAGTGGAGAGTATGGTGGGGAGCGAATAGGTTCGTGGGTAGTGGAGAGGTTTGTGGGTAGTGGAGAGGATTATGGGTAGTGGAGAGGTTCGTGGGTAGCGGAGAGATTCGTGGGTAGTGGAAAGGTTTGTGGACAGTGAAGAGGTTTATTGGTAGTGGAGAGGTTTATTGGTAGTGGAACGGAGTTTTGTGGATAAAGGAGAGGTTTGTTGATTGTTAAGAGCAGAGGTTTGTTGTTGTCGATTTGAGGGTAGTGGGAATGTTGTGGGCAGCAGAGATATTGTGAAAAGATTTGTGAGTAGTGGAAAAGTTTATGGGTATTAGACAGGCTAATGGGTATTCTGAATCCCCAGTGGGTTTGATCAGCTGATTCCTTCAGATCCGAAGTGTCCTGGTTTCGATTACCTCGTTGCCAGATGTACAATGATTGTATTTATTTACTCAACCTTTCCGTGTATACGTTTTATAGGAAGAAATGTAGAAGGAGAAGAAATGGGAGCAGGAAAGAGGAAAGATAGATAGAAGAGGAGGAGGATGGAAGGCAGTAGAGAAGAAAGAGGGAAGGGAGGCTAAGGGAATAATAGAGGGGTACACTCGTAAGACGAAGGGGAGAATAGAGAGGGGGGGGGGAAGAAGGATAACACGATGTTCCATTACAGGAATTAGTATCCCTATCCTCTCCTCTCCCTTACCCTACCCACCATTGCCTTGACGATGAGGCCGCTCCTACCCATTCCTCTACGTGAAATCTCATTCCTTCAAAAGCAAGATAACGTAACAAGTTAGCAAGCTGAGGCAAACATTGTTGTGCAGCTGCTTTAATTTTATTGGTATTGTGAGTTTGGTTGAGCGAGAACAGTTAAGAAGAGAGTAGGAATGAGTGAGCGTAGAGTGTGAATGGTTGAGTATGTAGAGTGGGAATAATTGAGGATGCAGTAGGAATTGTTGCGGAGGAATAGTTGAATACTGAGAGTGAATAAATAAGGAGTGGGAATGGCTGAGTGTGAATGTAAATATGGTTGAGTATCAGGGTGAGTTTGGTTGAATTTAAAAGTGAGAATGGTTGAATTTGAGAGTTAGAATGGTTGAGGGTGAGAGTGGTTAAGTTTGAGAGTGAAAATGTTTGCTCATGAGAGTGAGAGTGGTGATGTTTCAGAGTGAGAATGTCTGGCTTCAGAATGAGAATGTCTGGTTTCAGAATGAGAATGTCTGGTTTCAGAGGGAGAATGTCTGGTTTCAGAATGAGAATGTCTGGTTTCAGAATGAGAATGTCTGGTTTCAGAGTGAGAATGTCAGGTTTCAGAATGAGAATGTCTGGTTTCAGAGTGAAGATGTCTAGCTGAGTGACAATGTCTGGTTTCAGAGTGAGAATATCTTTTTTGAGAATGAGAATGTCTGGTTTCAGAGTGAGAATGTCTAGTTTCAGAATGAGAAAAGCTGGTTTCAGAGTGAGAATGTCTGGATTCAGAGACAAAATGGTTGACCAGAGAATGTAAATGGATGGAATGTAGAATGGATTAATAGGCCTACTGCCTGTTGTTGTCGCTTCAGGGTAGTGTTCTTAACAAGGGAAACAGGTGACCCTGCCACCAAGTTCAAGGAAATCAGAAAACCAAGGGAATAAACAAAGTAAGCTAAGGGAAGGTAGTGGTGGTGGTGGTGGTGGTGGTTGTGGCGGTGATGGTGGTGGTAGTGGTAACAACCCTCTGCGACAACACTTAGTGGGCCCCACCACCCACAATAAACACAACAATAACAAGAGTGCAATTATGGATATGACCCGAAATATATAGCCAGCTTGAAGATCAACTGGGCGCGCCTGCGCAGGTCTGGTCTGAACCAGTCTAGGCGCATCTGAACGCTTCTGAAACAAAAAAAGCCTGAACGAGTCTGTAAAAGTCTGCTGTCTAGACAAGTCTGAGCACGTCTAAACAAGTTTAAATGAGTCTAAACAAACATAAACATATCTGAACAAGCTTAAACAAACCTGAACAAATAAGAACTCGTCTGACCAGGTTTGATTAAAACTGAACTTTGCAAATATAGCCTGGAACATAGGAGAAAGAAGGTTCTATCTCCTATTCGCGGGTTATTTGTGTTGTTGCAGTCACGGTATTGTGTCTTTTTGCTCTTTAAGTTGAACCTGCCTAAATTGTGTTCAAAATTACTTTTCCTGCTGCTGATTGTTATGGTAAAGTGTTACCGGAGCGTTACCAGCCACAGATGTGACCGGGACGCTACTAACGACAGGTGTGACTGGGCCAGTACCACGACAGGTGTGACTGGGCCGGTACCGACGACAGGT
>NW_026472118.1:0-11036 GCF_026875155.1 Cherax quadricarinatus
ATAAAAAACCTTATTCTGTTGCTTACTTCTTGATATAAATCCCAGTAATCTATTGCCTTATACGTACGCTTAGGCATTGCTGTCTTGGTTTAAGGTTGCTGCTCACCATAACCCCCAAGTCCTTTTCATAATCTGTATAGCTAAGTTCTACATCATTTAACTTATAAGTACTAGTTAGGGGCTCTCCCAAGCTTCAGAACCTTGCATTTATCTACATTGAACTGCATCTGCCACTTTCTGACAAGAAAAAAGTTTGTTTAAATCCTCCTGAAGTTCCATAACATCTACTTTTTGAATCAATTATCCTACCTATCTTTGTGTCATCGGCGAATTTGCTCATATCACTAGTAATTTCCCTCATCAAGACCATTGATATATATTTAAAACAACAACGGCCAAAGACTGATCCCTGAGGAACGCCACTTGTTACAGATCCCCACTCGGATTTAACCCCATTTAGACACTCTCTGCTTCTGTCAGTGAGCCATGACTCGATCCACGAGAGCATTTTCCCCCCAATGCCATGAGCTGCCACTTTCTTTAACAGTCTATGGTGCGGAACTCTATCAAAACCCTTAAACAAAAATCTAAGTAAATAATATCAAATTTTTTTATCGTGGTCAAGGGCCCTAAAAAAGCTTTACTGAAGAAAGTTAAAATTATTTTAGACAAGACCGGCCTCTTGTGAATCCATGCTGAGTATCTTTAAAACAAGCTATGCTTATCGAGATGGCTTCTTATAATCTCAGCTATAATTGACTCGAGTAATTTGCCTACAATTGAGGTCAGGCTTATTGGTCGGTAATTTTTACGGTAACGACTTGTCCCCTGTTTTAAAAATAGGAATTACATTAGCCATCTTCCACATATCAGACACTACACCTGTTTGAAGAAAAAATTTAAAAAAATATTAATTAATGGTTCACAGAGTTCCATTTTTCATTCCTTAAGAACCCTTGAAAAAACCTCATCAGGACCCGGCGACTTATTTTGCTTCAGTTTATCTGCTTCACAACCATTTCACTAGTGAATGTGATGTTACATAATTTATCTTCTTCTAGCACTCTAAAAAAATTTAAAATTACTGGAATATTGTTAGTGTCTTCCTGTGTAAAAACTAAAGAGAAAATAATTATTAAAAATCGAGCACATTTCATTCTCTTTGTCAGTAAGGTGCCCAGTTATTTTTAAGGGGACCTATCTTATCTCTAACTTTTGTTCTATAGACCTGGAAAAAACTTTTTGGGGTAGTTTTAGAATCCCAACCAACTTTAATTTCATAGTCCCTTTTAGCTTTTCTCATCCCCTATTTATGTCCCTCTTAATGTCAATATACTGATTCTTTAAGTTTGACCCTCACTCTTTTGATACGCCTAAAAATTTCCTTTCTTATCCCCTAGTAGATATTTGAGCGTATTATTCATCCTTTTTTGGGTCATTTCATTTGTTTTCTAATTTCTTTTATATGGGATAAACGTTCTTTGAGTAGCATGTTATAGTGTTCAGAAAACTGTCATATTGATAGCTCACTTCGTTACCCAGTCAACAGATGATAAGTGTTTCTCTAAGCCCACGTAATCTGCTAAGCGAAAATATGGGACTGTTACTGAGTTATCGCTACTATCGTACTTCCATTCAATGGAAATGTAATTGATTTGTGGTCGCTAGCACCCAGTTCCTCTAAAAATTTTCTAAATTATTAACAAGGGATTCTTTGGGTTTACCATAACAAATTCAAGCAGGTTATTTCCCCTTGTAGGTTCTGTCACAAACTGCTTCAAA
Organism: Cherax quadricarinatus; assembly: GCF_026875155.1. Classification (NCBI taxonomy): domain Eukaryota; kingdom Metazoa; phylum Arthropoda; class Malacostraca; order Decapoda; family Parastacidae; genus Cherax; species Cherax quadricarinatus. The sequence continues at coordinate 1,783 of NW_026472118.1, forward strand.
AAACAACCTGAACTACTTCTAAGAATCGTAGGATTGTAAATTCCCAGTCAAGAAATTCCAGTCAATATGACTAAAGTTAAAGTCTCCTAGAATTACTACATTATCGTGCCTTGTGGCCTTAACAATTTTCCCTCCCGTATAGTCTCCCTTGGTCCCTATCTAAGTTTGGGGACGGTAATCTCTCCTAAAATCAGTTTTCATGCCCCTCTGAAAATTCTATCCAAACGGGACTCTGTATGTGTTACTTCAGATTTAATACCCGTTTTTATGCAACAGTTCAAGCGATTCTCGGACTTTACAATGCCACCCCACCCCTTCCCGATAACTTCTGTCTACTTGGAACAATTTAAAACCCTGAATATGACATTCCGCAGGCATGTCCCCACTTTTTGAATTAAACCACGTCTCAGTTAATGCAATACATCAATGTTACCTGCACTGCCCAAATAATCTCAACTCGTCCATCTTATTCCTAGCACTACGGCAATTAGCAAATAAACATTGAAAGACTCTCCTTTCTCTTTTACCCTTCCTGCTCGTTTGTGTTTTTCAACTAAACCTATTACTGTCCTTATCACCCAAAGTCCCCGGCTTTTCAATATCTACCCCGTTCTGCTTATTACTAGTTCCCCTAGAACTCGTAATATTTCTACAAGGGACTTCCAAATTTTTTCCTGCCAAAACCCATACCACTAATTATTCCTAGTTTAAAGTCCTAACTGCTCCCTCCACTGCAGTTGCCAGTGTACCACCCCAGACCTAGATAAGTGAACCCCCTCCCTGGCATGCATGTCACTTCTGCCTTAGAAGATGTCCCAGTTTTTCAATGAATGTTACCGCATTTTCCTTACAGTATTTGTCCGCCAGCAATTGACTCCAATTGCCCTGGACAACCATTCATTTCCAACTCCTCTCCTTGCAAACACCCCATATGACAGGGGTTTCCCCCCCTTACTCCTAATTATTTGTATTGCTGACCTATACCTGCTAATCAGGTCTTCACTCCTACGTTTTGCCAACATCGTTGCCTCCAGCACTGAGACAGATAAAAGGATTGCTCCATTACCTCTCATGATGTCCCTCCAGACGGCTAACCAATATCCTCCATCACAGCCCCAGGGAAAACAAACTCTCTGTCTCCTACTCCTGTCCCTTCAAGCAGAAAAGCCCTATCCATTTTACCTAACTTGGCTATCTCCAAAAACAACAATATTCTTACCTTCCCTTTGGCGTCGTTCGTCCCTGATCCCAGTAGTCGACTCACATTCGTCGGGTAGCACTGAGAATGTATTAGATGTTTTCACACAGTTTCCACGGCAGTCTCTTTCTTCTTTATCGTTTTCTACCTTTCCATTCGTCTTCTTGATCGTCAACTTCGTTCCCCTGTCCAGCCACTGACCAGTTTTCCCTTCTTGACCTGAGGGCTCAACAGGAGGACTTCTACGAATCTTCTTTTTTTCCTCGGTCAGTCGCCGAATTTTCCATTCTTCGCCTCCTCAATTCTTTCCCTTTAAACTGTTGGGAAAGTTGCTCGATGGAGGGCATCTTCCTTCAATTCGTAGAGAACGCGCAAACAGGTCTTCACAGAGCTAAGTTAATATATATATATATATATATATATATATATATTTATATATATATATATATATATATTATTATATAAAAATATATTATAATATATATATATATATAATTTTTTTTTTTTTTAACAAGTCGGCCGTCTCCACCGAGGCAGGGTGACCCAAAAAAGAAAGAAAATCCCCAAAAAGAAAATACTTTCATCATCATTCAACACTTTCACCACACTCGCACATTATCACTGTTTTTGCAGAGGTGCTCAGAATACAACAGTCTAGAAGCATACACATATAAAGATACACAACATATCCCTCCAAACTGCCAATATCCCAAACCCCTCCTTTAAAGTGCAGGCATTGTACTTCCCATTCCAGGACTCAAGTCCGACTATATGAAAAAAACCGGTTTCCCTGAATCCCTTCACTAAATATTACCCTGCTCACACTCCAACAATCGTCAGGTCCCAAGTACCATTCGTCTCCATTCACTCCTATCTAACACGCTCACGCACGCTTGCTGGAAATCCAAGCCCCTTACCCACAAAACCTCCTTTACCCCCTCTCTCCCAACCCTTTCGAGGACGAACCCCTACCCCGCCTTCCTTCCCCTATAGATTTATATGCTTTCCATGTCATTCTACTTTGATCCATTCTCCTCTAAATGACCAAACCACCTCAACAACCCCTCTTCTGCCCTCTGACTAATACTTTTATTAACTCCACACCTTCTCCTAATTTCCACACTCCGAATTTTCTGCATAATATTTACACCACACATTGCCCTTAAACAGGACATCTCCACTGCCTCCAACCGTCTCCTCGCTGCTGCATTACCACCCAAGCTTCACACCCATATAAGATGTGTTGGTACTACTATACTTTCCATACATTCCCTTCTTTGCCTCCATAGATAACGTTTTTTGACTCCACATATACCTCAACGCACCACTCACCCTCTTTCCCTCATCAATTCTATGATTAACCTCATCCATCATAAATCCATCCGCCGACACGTCAACTCCCAAGTATCTAAAACATTCACTTCTTCCATACCCTCCTCCCCAATTTGATATCCAATTTTTCTTTATCTAAATCATTTGACACCCTCATCACCTTACTCTTTTCTATGTTCACTTTCAACTTTCTACCTTTACACACATTCCCAAACTCATCCACTAACCTTTGCAATTTTCTTTAGAATCTCCCATAAGCACAGTATCATCAGCAAAAAGTAACTGTGTCAATTCCCATTTTGAAATTTGATTCCCCATAATTTAATCCCACACCCTCTCCCAAACACCCTAGCATTTACTTCCTTAACAACCCCATCTATAAATATATTAAACAACCATGGTGACATTACACATCCCCTGTCTAAGACCTACTTTTACCGGAAATAGTCTCCCTCTCTTCTACACACCCTAACCTGAGCCTCGCTATCTTCATAAAAACTCTTTACAGCATTTAATAACTTACCACCTATTCCATATACTTGCAACATCTGCCACATTGCTCCTCTATCCACTCTATCATATGCCTTTTCTAAATCCATAAATGCAATAAAAACTTCCCTACCTTTATCTAAATACTGTTCACATATATGCTTCAATGTAAACACTTGATCTACACATCCCCTACCCACTCTGAAACCTCCTTGCTCATCCGCAATCCTACATTCTGTCTTACCTCTAATTCTTTCAATTATAACCCTACCGTACACTTTCCTGGTATACTCAGTAAGCTTATTCCTCTATAATTTTTACAGTCTCTTTGTCCCCTTTCCCTTTATATAAAGGGACTATAACATGCTCTCCGCCAATCCCTAGGTACCTTCCCCTCTTTCATACATTTATTGAACAAAAGTACCAACCACTCCAACACTATATCCCCCCTGCTTTTAACATTTCTGTCATGATCCCATCATACCAGCTGCTTTACCCCTTTTCATTTTACGTAATGCCTCACGTACCTCCCCCACACTTACCTTCTGCTCTTCTTCACTCCTAAAAGATGGTATACCTCCCTGACCAGTGCATGAAATTACTGCCTCTGTTTCTTCCTTAACATTTAAAAGTTCCTCAAAATATCTCGCCATCTACCTAATACCTCCATCTCCCCATCTACTAACTCCCCTACTCTGTTTTTATTAACTGACAAATCCATATTTTCCCTTGGCTTTCTTAACTTGTTTAACTCACTCCAAAAATTTTTCTTTATTTTCATTAAAATTTCTTGACAGTGCCTCTCCCACTCTATCATCTGCTCTCCTTTGCACCTCTCAACCACTCTCTTTACCTTTCTTTTACTCTCCATATATTCTGCTCTTCTTATAACACTTCTGCTTTGTAAAAACCTCTCAAACTACCTTTTCTCTTTAATCACACCCTTTACTTCATCATTCCACCAATAACTCCTCTTTCAACCTGCACCCACCCTCCTATAACCACAAACTTCTGCCCCACATTCTAATACTGCATTTTTAAAACTATTCCAACCCTCTTCAACCCCCCCATTACTCATCTTTGCACTATCCCCACCTTTCTGCCAATAGTCGCTTATATCACCCGAACTTCCTCCTCCTTAGTTTATACACTTTCACCTCCCCTTACTTGTTGTTGCCACCTTCCCTTTTCCCATCTACCTCTTACTCTAACTGTAGCTACAACTAAATAATGATCCGATATATCAGTTGCCCCTCTATAACATGTACATCCTGGAGCCTACCCATCAACCTTTTATCCACCAATACATAATCTAATAAACTACTTTCATTAACGTCTACATCATACCTTGTATATTTATTTATCCTCTTTTTCATAAAATATGTATTACTTATTACCAAATTTCTTTCTACACATAGCTCAATTAAAGGCTCCCCATTTAACATTTACCCCTGCACCCCAAATTTACCTACTACTACTCCTCCATAACATTTTTACCCACTTTAGCATTGAAATCCCCAACCACCATTACTCTCACACTTGATTCAAAACTCCCCACGCATTCACTCAACATTTCCCAAAATCTCTCTCTCTCCTCTACACTTCTCTCTTCTCCAGGTGCATACACGCTTATTAACCCACTTTTCACATCCAATCTTTATTTTACTCCACATAATCCTTGAATTAATACATTTATAGTCCCTCTTTTCCTGCCATAGCTTATCCTCAACATTATTGCTACTCCTTCTTTAGCTCTAACTCTATTTGAAACCCCCTGACCTAATCCCATTATTCCTCTCCACTGAAACTCTCCCACCCCCCTTCAACTTTGTTTCACTTAAAGCCAGACATCCACTTCTTCTCATTCATAACATCCACAATCATCTCTTCTTATCATCTGCACAACATCCACGCACATTCACACTTCCCACTTTGACAATTTCTTCTCTTATTCTTTTTAGTAATCTTTACAGAAAAGGGGTTACTAGCCCATTGTTCCCGCATTTAGTTGACTTTTACAACACGCATGGCTTTACGGAGGAAAGATTCTTATTCCACTTCCCCATGGATATAAAATGAAAATTAATAAGACCAAGAACTATTAAGATAAAATCAAAGAAAACTCAGAGAGTGTTATGAATAAATGTGTATTGTATGTGTAGTGTTACCTAAGTTAAGTGAAAGTAGCAAGACATGCCTGTAATCTTGCCATATTTATGAGACAGACAAAAGACATCAGCAATCCTACCATCATGTAAAACAATCACAGCTTTCGTTTACACTCCACTTGGCAGGACGGTAGTACCTCCCTGGGGTTGCTGTCTACCAACCTACTACCTATAATATATATATATATATAAATATATATAATATATAATATAATATAATATATATATAATATATATATATACTATAATCAACACTACGACTAGCCAAGGACTCGAACCCATACTGATTTGCCTGCTTCAGGTAGGAGAAAACCATGATGCCGTAATTCACTGGATTATGCAAGGATTGTATGGGTCAGGAATTAAGGCGTCATGATTTTCGCCCACCATGAGGCAGGCCAAAGCACATGGTTCGAGTCCTTGGCTATTCGCAGTGTTGTTATTGATCAATACCACTCGTTCGTGGGAACAAGAATAATATATATATATATATATATATATATAAAATTATATTATATAATATATATATGTCGTGCCGAATAGGCAGAACTTACTATCTTGGCTTAAATAGCAACGCTCATCTTGCCAATAGGACAACTAAATTTGTGTATGCAATAATTTCGCCAAAATCATTCTGAACCTAACGAAAAAAAAACTCTTTGATTGTTTTTTGTTTAGTACTAAATTATTGTAAACGTATTTAAAATATATTTATTTGGGGTTAGGCTAAAATAAATTGCTCTTGTCATAATAAGGTTAGGTAAGTTTTCTAAGATTCTTTTGGTGCAAAATTAATTTTTTTTACATTAACATTAATGAAAAGAAAAAAAAAATCTTTGAACGTATACGAGAAAATTTCAAAAAGGGACTTAATTTTAAATGAGTTTTTGCTAATTGACCATTTTACATATTCGGCACGACATTATAATAAATATATATATACTACATACAATATATATATATATATATATATATATATAATATATAAATATATATATATATATATATATATATAATAATATGCAATAAGACCCACAGTAAACAGGTGATTTCAGAATATGCAAAACAACCAATGTGAAAGACTAGAGAAATTCCAAGCGCATTCGTGACTACTCACATTATCAAGGAACTATATGGCAAGATGAGCGTTGCTATTTAAGCCAAGATTGCAAGTTCTGCCTATTCGGCACAACAATAATGTAAAGTAAAAGGACACAAGTGCAACTAATGTGACATTTATTGTGGCAACGTTTCGCTCTCCAGGAGCATTATCAAGTCATTACAAACAATACATGGACACAGAGGGTATATAAAGGCTCAGAGTGAGGTGCAATACTAGTGAGGTAACATTTCGATGTTCACTACTGGTAGTAGTAGTAGTAGTAGTAGTAGTAGTAGTAGTAGTGGTAGTGACAAAAGTAATACAAAAAGATAGAGCAATTAATTCGTACAAGAGTAAAAGGATAATAAAAGCTATTACTTGCGTAACATAAAATAGGTTGGACAAATATAGACTGGAAAGAGGCAGCTTGTTTCAGTGTTCACTCTCTGTAATGTGCTTTGTGTAGTATAACAGGAGAGACTATGTGATGGCAGGGTTTACTGTTTTCAGGAGGATTCTTGCTAAGACTTCGGAGATGGTGAATAGGCAGTGCTCCACACAAACTAGCAGGAGTTCTTGCCAAACATCTTTCCTGCCTTCTGGGGACCATCAGCCCCGCTCATCTTAAACACCAGGCAAACCTTCTCAACCGCATCCGTAACCCCCTCCATCCGAACAAAAAAACAAAGGGCATTTGGGATGTGACTTCCCTCTTCACAAAAGTACCTAACAAAGAAGCCATCGAGGTTCTCCGACGTAAAGTCAATCAGGACCTTAATCTTCCTCTACCTCCCGGAGATTTTGTTGACTTGATTGAACTCTGTGTTAATTTCAACTGTTTTTCTTTCAATAACAAGCTCTACAAACAAACCTACGGTATGGGAATGGGGTCCCCCATAAGTGCCGTCCTAGCCAACTTATACATGGAACATCTAGAGTTCGAACACATCGCCAACATCATCCCTTCAAGCGTCACTTGGTTACGTTACGTCTGGAGAAGAGCATTGTTCCGAAGTCTGAAACAATATGAAGTTGAATGGACAGGATGGAGCCTTATATAGCGCCAGGAGGCGAGACGTAGGTCACTAGTAGAACGCAGAAGTTGGGAGGTCAGGTCCCTCTCAAAACCAGCCGTTCTCACTAGTAGAGGTTGTCGAAGTTGATTTCACGTCTGTACCAAGATACCCTTGTGTTGCAGTGTCTGACAGATTGAACATTAAAATGGTATAAAATACCGACAGGTTGTTAGGTAAGACACATATGCAACATTTAGGTAGTGACCTACTAGTGACCTACGTCTCACCTCCTGGCGCTATATAAGGCTCCATCCTGTCCATTCAACTTCATATTGTTTCAGACTTCGGAACAATGCTCTTCTCCAGACTGAGTGACTGACCACCTCAAAACTTTAAGGGTGATGGACTGATTACATCGTCTTCAAGTCTCTTCTGCTTCTATCAACTTTTCTGTACTCGACTGAAGAAGCCTACTGTGCAGGCGAAACGTTTCAAAATAAAGATACCTAACTGTAGCATATGTGTCTTGCCTAACAACCTGTCGGTATTTTATACCATTTTAATGTTCAATCTGGCAGACACTGCAACACAAGGGCATCTTGGTACAGACCTGAAATAAACTTCGACAACCTCTACTAGTGAGAACGGCTGGTTTTGAGAGGGACCTGACCTCCCAACTTCTGCGTTCTACTAGTGACCTACGTCTCACCTCCTGGCGCTATATAAGGCTCCATCCTGTCCATTCAACTTCATATTGTTTCAGACTTCGGAACAATGCTCTTCTCCAGACTGAGGGACTGACCACCTCTAAACTTTAAGGGTGATGGACTGATTACATCGTCTTCAAGTCTCTTCTGCTTCTATCAACTTTTCTGTACTCGACTGAAGAAGCCTACTGTGCAGGCGAAACGTTTCAAAATAAAGATACCTAACTGTTGCATATGTGTCTTACCTAACAACATGTCGGTATTTTATACCATTTTAATGTTCATACTGCATATGTGTTTATATTTTGACTGTGTCGGTATTTCATACCATTTATTTCCATCGGATGTTAGGAATGTTCTCTTCAGTCTTAGAGTAGTCAGGAAGTGGAACGAATTAGAGACTGGAGTTGTACCTGGAGTTTATCTGGAGAGAGTTCCGGGGTTCAACGCCCCCGCGGCCCGGTCTGTGACCAGGCCTCCTTAGGTCAGTGTCCCAGGATGCGACCCACACCAGTCGACTAACACCCATGGGGAACATAGACAACAGGTGGAAAGAAACACGTCCAATGTTTCTACTCTGGCTGGGAATCGAACCCAGGCCCTCGCCGTGTGAAGCGAGAGCGTTAACCACCAGGTCACCAGAGCAGGATCTATACATAACTTTAAGGAAAGCCTTTCAAATCCAGAAAAGAGTGAACTTCGTAGACCCCAACGACTAGCTGGGGCAAGGAACTGAAACTCCACCCCTACACCCACATGTGAGTGTGGACACAAAAGAGAAAGAACAGGAAAGACTTCAAATGGATTTGGACAAGCTGAAGAATTGGTGTGACAAGTGGCTATAAGAATTTAACCTCATCAAAGGTAGTGATAAAAATGACTTCTCTTGTCATGAAGTGGAATGGCGTAGACTGTCAAGTGTCAGAAGCTGATTCCATATATAGTTTTAAAATTGGGAATGATAGGGCTCACGAAACCAGGAGGGGAAATAAACACAATAGCAGCTAGCAGACAGCCAGGACTAGGAGCTGACGATCGACCCCTATAACCAGGAAAAGGTGAGTTCGAATTGGGAGCTCACATAACCCCACACACACACACACCACACACACACACACACACACACACAACACACCACACACACACACACACCACTCGAAACCCCCGCAACCCCAAATAGGGAGTAACACACAACTCAGGGACACACATGCACGCACAAAACACCCAGACACTAAAACCCCC
>NW_026472119.1:5000-11559 GCF_026875155.1 Cherax quadricarinatus
AACTAACTCACAATATCTGGTGAAATGGTCTACCATAACACACAGATGTTTGTTGCCTTGGAGGGAACATTGGAAATTAGTCAACAAATCTAGCGCAACTCTTTCCCACGGTTCGCTAGTAGTTGGATATACTTGGATTGGATTAGGACCATTACCATTACTTTGTTGCATGCGGACACTACATTTCTTAACATACTCAGAAATATCAGTTGCCATACAAGGCCAAAAGTATTTCAATCTGGCTTGTTTTACTGAACGATCCATACCAGGGTGCGCAACACCTGGTACATCGTGAACTAGCTGTAAGGCTACATTCACTAGTGACTGTGGAATTACTAACTGGTATACTCTTCTGCTAGGAGTACCCAACTCGGCTGTTCGATACAGTAATTCTTGGTTCATGACAAAGCCACTGATGGGTGCTGGTGGCTTCACAGTCAGAATAAGATCTTCCTGGAGCAGGAATCGAATCACACCAGACCACATGGGATCTGCTCGTTGAGCATTCTTTACATCTTCGGCAGTAAATGGAGGGTCTGCAGTTACTATACTAACATGTCACGATAAGGCATCTGCGACTACATTTGACTTGCCAGGTAAGTGTTCAAAGGTGGGATTGAACTTTTGGATAGTCAAGGTCCATCTGGCTAGTCTTCCAGTAGGTTGTTTGTTCTGGAATAAAGGTATCAGTGGAGCATGGTCTGTCAAGACATGAACAGAGTACTGATAAATAATGTCTCGGAAGTGCTTTAAAGACCATACTATTGCTAAAGCTTCTTGCTCAGTTACTGTATAATTACGTTCAGCCTTCGTAAGGACTCGGCTAGCAAATGCAACTGCATTGTACTTGCTATCAGTCTTCTGAGCTAGTACGGCACCTATGCCAATAGAACTAGCATCAGTTGTCAGATAGAAGGGCTTAGAAAAATCTGGAAATTTAAAAATTGGAGCAGATGTTAGCTTTTCTTTTAGAGTTTGGAATGCTCTTTCTTGACAGAAGGTCCAAACAAAAGGAGCATCTTTCTTAAGCAACTCAGTTAGAGGAGTAACTATGGAAGAAAAATTGGCAATGAAAGATCTATAAAAACCTGCTAAGCCCACAAAGGATCTTACGGCATCAGCAGTTTTGGGAGTTGGAAAATTCAGTACTGCAGTTACTTTACTTTGGTCAGTCGTAACCCCTCTAGAGGTGACTACGTGACCAAGAAACTTAATTTCTGATCTGAAAAATTGACATTTAGACAGTTTGATCTTTAAATTGGCTTCTTCAAGTTTACCAAGTACTACATCAAGTCTTTTCAAGTGTGTATCCATGTCTTTAGACATGACGATTACGTCATCTAAGTACACCATAAGTGCATTACCTATGAGACCTCTAAAGATATTAGTCATGAGCCTTGAGAACGTGATAGGGGAGGATCGTAATCCAAATGCCACATGGAGGAAGTGATAATGACCTGTAGGAGTGGAGAATGCAGTTAGCTCTTGGCTGTCCTCGTGAAGAGAGACTTGCCAAAACCCTTGTAACAAATCCAGGGTTGAAAAGACTTTGCTATCTCCAATGTTACGTAAAAGATCACCCAGTACAGGAAGTGGGAAGCGATCTGGAATAGTTTTCGCATTAACTTCCTAAAGTCAATCACTGGGCGCCAAGTACCATCCTTCTTAGGCACTAGGATCAAGGGCGCATTCCAAGGTGAATTGCTAGGTGCAATAACTCCATCATCAAGCATTTGATTGATCAATTCTTCTGCGACAGCAACTTGTGAATGAGGCATTCTGTACGCAGGTATATAGATAGGTCTAGTACCAGGTTCAAGTGGAATACGATGGGACAATAAGTTCGTTATACCCATCTTCTCACCTGGTAAGGCAATGGCTTTACGACGTTTGTTCAACAGAGTCAACAAACGCTTGACTTCATCTGGGAGCTAAGTCTTTCTCCTCAACTGGTGGAACAGATTGATCCAGTGAAGTGGATGAGGTCTCCCCAGTAGAAATAGCACTGACCCACTGGTCAGGTGACAACTCATCCTCTACCTGAACAGGGTAAGAATAGTGAACAAGGTCAACAAGATTGGTATTTGCTCTGAGATGAACACTGTGACCAGAAGTGTTAGCTAGGAAGAAATGGATCTTGCTATCTCTTACAACATGTAAGGATGGCTCAACAAATAGACCTTTTACTTTGCAAGAATCACTGTCAACTAGGACGTTATCACCATCTGGAACACTAGGAACAACAACAGACACTCTAGTGAGGGCACTAGCCACGACAGAAACGTCTTTCTGCAGACGGCATGTGACATCAACAAGAGATGGCATTACTAGTTGCAAGTAATCATTTTCCGACAAGGTGTCCCTTGTGGAGAAACTACTACTTGAACTAGCAGACATTGCAGGGATAGGCTCAGCACTCAAGGTAGTCAGAGCGTCCTCGGACACTTGAGGTAACTGGATTCTATCTTGCAAGTCTGAAGTTGCATGAACACAGACAGGAGTGACAGGACTCTCAGTAGTAGTACCAGTTCCTAGTAACCAGTTACCAGTAACCAGTGTACCAGTAGATGACTCACTACCAACTGTCTGTGTGAATCACTGACTGTTATTCATGTTGCTGCTGACCATAGCATGATTTCAAACACCGCTCACCCTGTACGCACTGGTGGGTCAGTCTAAGATAGGGAGCAGAGAGAGGCAGGTCGGTTGATGGTGCTTTCCATTCTTAGACTGATCCACCAGTGCCTACAGGGTGAGCGGTGTTTGAAATCATGCTATGGTCAGCAGCAACATGAATAACAGTCAGTGATTCACACAGACGGTTGGTAGTGAGTCATCTACTGGTACACTGGTTACTGGTTACTAGGAACTGGTACTACTACTGAGAGGATTACCATCTATCCTTGGAAGAATGGCAAGCTCTTAGCATGGGACTATACCTGTGTGTCCACACTGGCTGACAACTATATCCATCACAGTGTTGGGCGACAGGGAGGAGCTGCTGACCACAGGGAGGAGTACAAGATCAGCAAGTACAGGGACATAAGCCAACAGTATCAATTTGTCCCAGTGGGATCAGAGACCTTGGGATCATGGGGAAAAAATGCCACACGTTTCCTTAAAGAATTGGGTTCCAGACTCATCGACACGCCAGGGACCCAGGGGCAGCCACTTTCATGTTCCAGCGCCTCAGCGTGGTCATCCAAAGGGGAAATGCTTGCGTCCGGCCTCGGAGGAGCTGGAGGAAATTCATGATCTTTTATACATTGTACCACTGTATTCATGTTTATGTTTTTCTGTAAATGTATTCTGTTTATTAATAAATGTTCACATAGAATATCAAATATAGGGGGTGGTAGGAGAAGAAAATATTCAAACAGCTCCGGGGAGAACCTTGAGTTTTCCCTGAGGTACGTTTATTGACTTCTCTGAGGATGAGGGTCCCATCCAGCCATAGAGGTGGTACTTCCCTATATTATAATTATAATATATATATATATATATTATATATAATATATTATAAAGATTTTTTTTGCTGCTTGGTTGGATAACTTTTCCTTCATTTCCATGGGAGAGATACATTATATAGCCGCTAAAATGCAGTGTATTATAAAATAATTATCACCAAACTGGAGCTCTAGGATGAACGAGAAGCCAACCCGCTCGATGACGTCTCCGGCAAATATATCTGCCTGTCTCACACAATGTGGGACTCAATTATGGAAGGTGTCACCAGTTCACGCCAGCCACGGGTGCTGAAGCTTAACCAAGCAAGCTATACTAAAACTGAGTTTTAAATGTGCTGGCCCTGACCTATCTAAACTATATAGGAAGAAGGGGGGGATAAAAAGCCTCAGGTCAAGGGGTCCAGCGTTTATTAAAGCTGACAATTTTAAATTGACTAGTCCTTTACAGGAGTGATCCTGATCCCGACCCTAAACGTTGGCAGATTTGGACCAGATCAACACTTTTCCGGCAGTGACCTAATCCGGAGCTTGAGGCTAAAGCTCGTCAAACTGTTTATGAGCAGATACACACCCAAAATATTGTCAATTATAAAAAAGAGTGAAAATAGTTGAGCTCGTCAAAATTCATTATGTAAGACAACGATATCGGTTCCCCGGGGGGGGGGGAAAAAAAAAAGGGCCCGGGGGGGGGGGGGGTTTTTTAATTTTTTAACTTTTTGGGGGGGGGGTTTTTTTTTTTTTTTTTTTTTTTAAAATAAATTTAAAAAAAAATAAAATTTTTAAAAAAAAAAAAAAAAAATTTTTTTTTGGTTTTTTTTTTTTTTTGGGGGGGTTTAAAACCCCCCCAAAAGGGGTTTTTTAAAAAAAAATTTTTTTAAAAAAAAAAAAAATTTTTTTTAAAAAAAAATTTTTTTTTTTTTAAACTTTTTTTTTAAGGGAAGGGAAAAAAAATTGGAAAAGGGGGGGGTTTTTTTAAAAAAAATTTTGGGGGGGGAAAAAAACCCCCCAAAAAAGGGTTTTTTTTTTCCCCCCTTTGGGCCCCGGGGGGGCCCTTTTTCCCCCCCCCCCGGGGGGCCCCCCCAAAAAAAAAAACCCCCCCCCCCCCCTTTTTAAATTTTTTAAAAAGGGGGGAAAACCCCCCCTTTTTTTTTTTAAAAAAAAAATTTTTTTTTTGGGGAAAACCCCCCCCTTGGCAAAGACCCCCCCCGGGGGCCCCCGGGGGGGGCCCCAAAAAACAAAAAAAAAAATTTTTTTTAAAAAAAAAAAAATTTTTTTCTTTTTAAATTAAAAAAAAAATTTTAATTTTTTTTAAAGGGAAATTTTTTTAAAAAGGGGGGTTTTAATAAATTAAAAAGGGGGAAACCTTTTTTTAAAAAATTTTTAAAGGGGGTTTGGGGAAAAAAAAAAAAAATTTTTTTATTAGGTGGAAGAAAGGTTTAAATTTAAAGATCCCAAAGGGAGGGGTAAAAGAAAATTTTGGGTACAGTAGTGTGCAAACTACCCTATTTAATATAAGTTACTGTGCACTGCCCTGAATAAAAACTTGGGTGCTTCCAGATATATTCAATTTACAAGGGAAATAATATGAATGATATAATAAAATGCGTTTTTTCCTAAGCTGGGACACTTCATTAGTACGATGATATTATCAAAGGGTGGGGGAAGGACGAGGAAATTGGGGGTTTGCAATTTTGGGTTTTTTTTTATTTAAAGCTTATCGCCTACACAAGGGTTTAAATTAAAGATAAAAAAATTCCCCCTAAAATTGGGGTTTTAAAACAAACTAAAAGGTAAAAAGCGCATAACAGAGTTTTTTCAAACCCTCTGTGTACACAGTACCCGTTAATTAAGGGTGTACGCTGGAGACAAACCCAGACAGTCGGTATAATAATTTTGCGCGCTTCTCCCCCCCCCACCACTCCCTTTGTGATAACCTGATAATTTAAACTCGCCCCAAAAAACACCAGTGTCACCTTCAGCTTTGTACACAGAAAAAAATCAAATGTTAATGCACTGCAAATCATTTTGACGAGTGGATATTCGCCATTCCCCCGGGCTTAATGAATATTAACTCTCCCAGACAAGGACAGTTGCCCAAAAAAACATAACTTAATTGGTAATTTTAACATAGGGATAAAAAAAACCCTTTCACACATGCAATGTAACCACGGCAAGTCTTACCAAAAGGCAAAATTTTTCCATTTGAGACTAACAAGGCAATTTCGTTTCCCCCAAAATCAAGGGCTTTTTTGAAAATTTTAAAAAAAATTTTTATAAAAAAAAAAGAAAAATTTGATTAGCGACTTCACTATGGTACATGTAAATTTTTGTTTTTAAAAAAATGTATAATTTATTTGGTATTTTTAAAAAATCAGAGCCCAAAAAAGTGTCATGTTTTTTGGGCGACAATGGACCAATCACAAAAGGAGCTCTGATTGAACTGCTCCAGTGCAATGGTGCGGGATAATGGCTTGCCTCACGCCCATGGGCCGGCGTTTCAGCCCTAAATAAAATACAAAAAAGTGATACAGAATGACAAGCTCATTTATAATATACACCAAATTGTTAATTTTAATTAGTGTGGCAGAGGGATGATGCAACACATTTCATGAAGACGAATATAATGTTCCAGAGCGCAAAAACAAAACAGTAAAGCAGCAAGAACAAAACATTACACAGCCAATAAAAAACAGTGATGACAAGAATATACAAAGAAAAAAACCTAAAAAAAAAAAACCCCAATAAACATACCTCAACATAATAAATTTAATGTAATTTTTGTAAGTGACGAAAAAAAGTAAAGAAAGTTAAAAAATTGAGAAACAAAAATGAAGGAATTAACCTAAACGTCTCTGTAAGGGTTTTTTGGAGTTTTGTCACAATCAAGGACCCGGGGTTTAAGCCCTTTCGAGGCGACACACAGGGAATTCTCCTTCATCTGGTGTTCTCTTACCTAGCATAAACAGTTATCTAAGGTTAATCGCTGTTGTGGATCTATACGAAAGGGGGATTACCCAAAAAACCCCCGGCTCTTTTAAAAAAGAACCCGGTAAATCAAATTAGTTTAATACCCGGGCTTGGTGATAATTAAA
>NW_026472121.1:0-12099 GCF_026875155.1 Cherax quadricarinatus
CACCTGAAGCAGACGACAGGCTTGCCCTTTACTCCCTGTTGACGTTGCAAATGGTGTCGTTCTGGCTGGTGTCTCTCTGGATACTGTTGTCTAGATGCACCATGAGTAGTTTGCCTCTCCGCAGGTGGACCATATGTTGAGAAGCGTGGCTCACCAGGTGACTTGGTTGGCTGACGTAGGCGTTCTCCCTCCGGCTGGCACTTCATTCTCCAAGGTTGACGATCTCTGCTCATGCCAGGCTGTTGAAAAGAGAGACGGGACTGCTCGGACAAGGAGCGGTTAGTTTCGAAGGTATCAGCCAACCTGGCTGCCTCCAATGCAGTGGTTAAGTCACGATCCTGCAGAAAGACTCGAACCTCTGGTCCCACAGACTCCAGCAGGTTATCAATCAGAATAAGCTGCACCAGCTCCTCAAAGGTAGAGACACCACTTGCTTTATACCAGCTGGTAAAAGCTTTGGTTTGCTGTCTCACAAAGTCGACTAGGGATTGACCAAGCTGTCGTCTGCCCAATTTGAAACTCTTGCGGTATTTGGCTGGGATACACGTATATGCTCCCAATACTGTGGTCTTCACTACTTGATAATCAGAAAATTCAACGTCATTTAATACTGACGTGAATTCTTGTGCCTTACCCAATAATGCTGTATGAACCAACGATGTCCAATGCTGTTCCGGCCACCTCAAGGCTCGAGCCTGATTTTCGAAGCTTTCGAAAAATTGCTCTGGTTCGGCCTCATTGAAGCGGGGAACAAACTGTACTGCTTTCTGTAAACTAAAATTATTTACAGAATGCGAAAACTGCCTCCTTTCTCTTTCCCTATCAAATTCTTCCCTTGCGAATGCTCTCTGTTCCCTAGTTTGCTCAAGATTGATTTTTTGCCAGCTCAAGTGCCAACGACGCTGATTCACCCTGAGACAACCCAGCTGCACTATACTGACCATTTTGCTCCGTAGGTGTATCATCTTCCTCCTGCGAGAACATAGGAGTTTTTGCCCTAGCTCCCGTAGAGGGAGGAGTCTGATGTGCCATCTCTTCTTCTATAAGTTTGTCAGCAATCAGTGAACGCAGTTGTGCAGCTGTGAGAGTGCGTTTGTACGTAATGCCAATGGAACGAGCAATTTGCCAACAACGCTGTAGGGACAATTTAGGTAGGTTATGCAAAGTATATGCCGACACCAGACGTCTGACTCGTCTAGGTGGCATAAGTTATTCGCTATGCACAGTACGATTGCAGAATACCCCAACGTAACACGTTACTTTGCAGAACACGCTTAGCTATGCACAGTACGATTGCAGAATACGCATACAAGCAAAGCTGGCATAACAGTAAATCTTCTATCTTTTGTAAGAATAAAAATTCAAAGTGGAAAGCCAAAGAAATATAAAAGGGCCTGGGGATGTAACTAATGAACAGAGAGCTTGCTATTTTAGTGCCATTAATGTCTTTCTTGTTTGTTCCAGACCCTATTCAGAAATTGGCATCTTTTGAAATTTTTATGGAATTGGCAAAATTGCTAAATTCTGACCACTTTATTGCATAGTTGAAATCGGTAAATGGGTGGTTTCTTGTACTCATTCGATAGAAATAATGGATGTTGATACAGTGTTCCCTTATTGTGACAACTGCACCCCTGCTTCTCTCTGGGTTTATCTTACACTTTCTCCTATATCTCTCACTCTAGTATGTTGGTATGACCATACCAGACCAAACCCTGCCCAAAACCATTACGGGGATTTTTTTTTGGGAAATACTAAACAAAATGAAAATACTTGTAAAATTAAAATTCCCATGAGGGTCAAAAATTTTGAAATGTATTAAAAAGGATAGAGTAAAAACCCCCCTTTCCTTAGCAAATTGTGTTTCATTTACCGACAACGTGGCTTATGTTTGGACTTTTCTGCCAGTTTTCCCAAACCTAAATGTATTTTAGAGTTGTTTTCCCTTCTTTTTCTCTTTAAAAACGGGTTTTTAAAACCACTACTTTGGTGTAAACTTTTAAAAAATTCCCAAAGAAATTTTAAAAAATGGGGGAAAAAGGGTGATTTTAAAACAATATAAAAGATGGTTGACAAAAAAACCCATTTACCATTAAGTCGGGTCCTCATTTAGAAAAGGGAATTTGTTTTTTGGGAGAATTTAAACCCTTTCCCGAAAAATTAAAAAACCATAATTAAGGTAAAAGATTTTTTTTTTTATTTTTTTTAAATTTTTTGTCTTTGCAAACAGTACTTTGAGATATTATTTTTACAATGTGGGTTGCAATGCAAAGAGAGCCTCTATTTTCCTGGGGCATTAGGGGCCCCAACTTAAATTATTGGCTTTACGATTTATTTAAATACCAAGGTTTTTAATAAATAGTTGTACATTTAGGAAAAGAATTTAAATTTCATGTTGAACATTTGGGGGTTATTAATTAAAAAGTGAATTAAACTTGTTTTAAGACAAAGGGTTAAATTCATAGAGTCAAAATGCTTATTGGGGAAAAAAAATTGATTCAATTTATTCCTGTAACAAGGGAAATAAGAGGGTCAAAGTGTTTGGGGGAAAGTTATGATTTGGGATTTCATGGGTTTGAGTTGTGTGTTTTTGAATTTTTAAAAATTTAAGTCATAAGGTGTTTAAGTGGTTTTTTGAGAAGAGTTTTAAAAAATGTTTTTCCAGATTGGGTTTTTTAAAATATATTCTGGTAATGAATTCCATATTTTGGGGCCCCTTTTTAGGGTGCATAGAGTTTTTACATGTGCGATATGGACACAGGTATATCAAAAAGAGATTTTTGTGTCTTGTGGGGGTCATTTTTCCTGTTTTAATTTTTGGGGAGAAGAAGTTTGAGTGGGGGATTTATATTTGGTGAAATTGGTCTGTTTTATGAAAAGTAGGCACATGAATAAGTAGGGATGTTCTTAATGGTGAGCGAATTCAATTCTAAAAAATTGGTGGAGTATGCTGGCCTGATGGGAATTAAATTATCTTCTTCTGCTGCCTTTTGGGGGGTTTATGAGGGTTTTAGGTGTTTTGGAGTTGTTGACCCCCAAATGAAAAAAATTTTCCATATGAAAGGAAAAGGGGTTATGAGTTTTGGGGTTACTGTGCCAGGAGAGCTGATTGTGGAACTGTACCTTATTTTTGATAGTATCCCCAAACAGTCGTAGAGATTTTTTTGGGGTGATTTGTTGTAGTTGCCCGGAATTTAAAGGCTACTGTAAAGGGTGGATCCCTAGGTTTTTTTCCTTCTTGAGTTTTTTTGATCGATGTTTCCATTTATCTTATTTTAAAATGGGATTATTTGCACTTTTTTTTCCCCCCAAATTTTGGGAATAAAAAATTTGTTTTATTGGGGTATTAAAGGAAAGCTTATTAGTCGTCACCCCCGGGCAGATATTTTTTGAAATTTGGCCATTAAACTGTTTTTGCTATTTTAGGGACGTGTTTGGATGGGAAAAAAATTTATGTAGTGCCATCTGTAAATTTTTTTAAGGGGTTTAGTTAGCTGTGAGAAACCCGGTAGATCATTGATGTAGATGAGGAAGAGGAGTGGCCCAAGGGGACGTTTCCTTGTGGGATTTTCCTACTGTGATTGGTTGGGTGGGAAAGTTTGTTTTCATTTGCAAACACTTTTGAGTTCTGTTCCCAAAGGGGGTATGATTTTGGGGTAGTTGGGGGAGTGGCCTCGGATACCATAGTGCTTTAAATTTTGGGGAGTACAGCAGTTCTTTGGTCGACTGAAACAAAGTTTTAAACGTAAATCGTGAAAATCCCCCAAAAGGACTTCTTTCTTTTCGAGTGGGGTTTGTATATTAGTTCTAGAAATGTGTATTTAGATCTTTCCCGTGTTTTTAAAAATTCCTGAACCCAAACTGACAAGGGTTTAATATGTTTGTGTAAAAAAGGGGTGGGAATTTTGATCCCCCCCTATAATTTAAATTTTTTTAAAAAAAATTTAGAGAGCAGTGGAAAGTTAGATTTTTGGTCTATAGTTATTCAAGCGTTTTGGTAAACCCTCCTTTGTGGTTTGGGAAAGTGCCCCTCACTATTTTAAAGGTTTGTTGGGAAAGGGTGATGATTCAGTGGATTTGAAAAAGGCTTTGCAATAATTGGTGATAATACTTGAGAAGTTTTTTTGTACATAAAGCGGGCGGGGCTTTTTATGCCCCTTTTGCCTTTGGGTTTTTAAAGGGTGCTTATGGAAGAAATAATTATATGGGTTTGGGTTTGGGGCCCTGGGAGTAGTGTTTTTTGGGGTGGGGTACCTAGGGGTACCCTAAATGGACGGGGGTTTTACATTGGAAATTTTTTTTGGCAAAATTTTAAACCTATGGTGGAAAAGGGAAAACGTTTAGTCGGGTGTGCTTTTTTTTGTAATTTGTGAGTGGGGGTTCATTTTGTTTTTTAAAATTTGATTTTTTGTTTTTGGATAATTTTTTATTTCCAAGAATTTCGATAGATTTTTTTCCAAAGGTTTTTTTCTATACCTTTAAATTTTTATGTAATCTATTTTCATAATACAATTTTTTTAGATCTTATCAGGTGGTAAGTGCAGACAAAAATATTTTTTAGCTTTTTCTCTAGTTTTTGACCCTTTCCCTATATTTTTTTAAATATTTTTTGTTTTGTGTTAATGTATTTTGAGGATGCTTGGTGTTAGCCAGGGATTTTCAGTCTCTTTGCTGTGATCTGTTTATTTTTTTTTGGGACAATGTTTGTTTTTAGGGGGTTTTTTTTTTTTTTTTTAGAAAAATTATTTTTTAACATTCATTCTTCTGTATATTTTTTGGAACCTTTTGGGCAATCAGTGTTATTCATAGCTCCCATGAAGTTGTTTACTGCTGTCCCCAATTATGTAGTCTGAAGGTTATTTTAGTGGTGTCTTGGGGGCCCGTTTGCCCGATTTTTTATGGGGAAGGGTTTGGGGTAGTGGTTCACCTCCCTCACCTAATTGTACTCACCTAATTGTGGTTTCCCGGGGGGTCGGGGGACTCGGCCCTGGCCCTGCCCCCTTTCACTGATCACTACTGGGTTTCCTCTCCCCTCTGCTTCCTGAGCTTTGTCAACCCTCTTCTTGAAACAATGTATGGTTCCTGCCTCCACTACTTCACTTGCTAGGCTTTTTCCATTTCCTGTGACTTTTGCTTCCAACGTCCCGGGACTTGTTTTAAAGCCCTTTTCAATTTTTCTTGATTATGCCTGATTTTGAAAGGGATATTGTTTTTTGCCCCAGATGTGGTCTTTTAAAGGAGATGCTTGTTGGGTTAATTCTTGAAAGGTTTATTTTATTGTTGGTAGCAACAGGCAGTCACTCTTTTGTGTTGTAAATTTCGGTTGGGGTCCTAGTGTGTGGGTTTGTTTATGTTGAAATCTTCTGTAAGTAGTAGGTAGCCCTTTATTCATGTTGCATCAGAAATCATTTTTCCAAAATTTTTTTTACTAAAGGGGGTAAAGTTTGAATTTTTGGTCCCTTGAAATTTTTTTCAAATTCAAATTCAAATTCAATTTTATTCTTTTAAAAGGGTTACAATGGGGGGGTTTACGGGTTTTTGGGCATTTTTGGGGTTTTTACATGTTATAAAATACTAATTAAAGGGGGGGCCCACAAGGACACCAAAGCCTGGCTGGGCATTTTGGCAACTTAGTTTTAATTTTTAGCTTTAAAAATCCTTACGATTATGGTATTAAGGCTAGGGGGACTATATCTAATTTGTGAGTTTTAAAATGTAAAATGTTTTTGTTTTGGCACAATACAAAGTGTCTATATTGGGGGTTTTCTTTTGGCAAACTTTGACTGGGTTAGGATTTTTTTAAATTTAAGTTTAAGTTTAGAAATTTCGGGGTTTATGGGTCAGGGGTGAGTGAGTGTAATTGTAAACCCAACCAGGGGGGTTTATCATGTAGTTGTTGTTGGGGGGGATCAGGGAGATAAAAATTTTTTCCCTAACTGTAGTTTTGAAAGTGATGAATGTGTCTGCAGTTCTAGAGTTTTTCAGGTAGGGTGTTTCCAGATTTAAAGGTCCTTTGAAATTACATTGAATTTTTGTAAAGGGTTTTTAATCGAAAAACGGGGAGTGTCATAGGATGTTTGTGTTGGTTTTATGCCTGGGGATCCTGTCACAACTATCAAAAAGATTTTAGGTCAAGGGAAAAAATTGGAAAATTTTAAAGGGCCTGTAGATATAGACTGCAAAAGGGAGAAGTGTGGATGTTCTAAAAGGGAGTAAGGGTTTTGATCTATGGGAAAATAGGGGGGTGTGTTGCTAGGGATGGGATTAGTTTATTATTCTTACTGCGGCTTTTTTTTTGGGTTTTTATTTTCCCTTTTGGTGTGTTGCTGAAATTGAACCTCAAGCCCCAAAATGGGGGAAAAAAGGTTTAGGTTTTTGGGTTATAAGTGAATGGTTTTAGTGGGGAGAAGGGGAGTTTGCGCCCCTTTCTGTCATATCTTGGGGGAGGGGGCCCCACCGTTTTGGATACTTTTTTTGTTATGTGTTGGATATGGGGGGGTAAAATTTTGGTTTTTGTCGAGGGATAGGCCAAAAATTTTTTCCCTCATTATTTCTTTTCAATTAGGTGTTGTCGATCTTTAAAGTTTAAATTGCGCAAACCTGCTCTGCTACCAAACTTTTTTTTAGAAGGGTTTTTCCATGTTAAAAGGGAAGTTTATTGGCTGTATCCAAAATCGCTTTTTTTTTAGCCGCTCCTCATTAACAATTGTTTTGAGGGGGGCAAGATTAGGGTTGGGGGAGGGCATAAGTCGTTTTTTCGTCAGGCCCAAAAAGGGAAAGGGGTTTTAGGGTTTTTGGGGGTATGTTTGGAAGATCAATGATGCAAAAAAAGGGGGAAAAGGGCAGGGGGGTCCAAGGGAATTTCCCTTTTTGGAAATTTTTTCCCCGTATTCAAGTGGCCCCTATTTATGAGGCTGTGTCTTTAAAAGGTGAACCCTCCCCGAAAATATTAGAAAGGTAGGTTTTAACCCTTTGACTGTCCGGGGGCCGGGATATAAAACATCTTACGAGGGAACCCCTGGTTTTTAAGATATTTACTCCCTAAAATTCCCGGGCTTCAAACAAACAGGAGAAAGCTTTGGGAGGTTTCATGTGAGGAAAAAGGGGTTTTGTGGTCAGTGTGACCATATAAAAAAAAAATTCCCGGGGGCAGCAATGGATAATGAGAAAAAAAAACCCCCCGACCGTTTTTTTTTTAAATTAAAAAAGCCCAAATTTTTGGGGCCCCTTTTTTAAAAAGTATTTATGGTTGTATTCCCCGTTTTTGGTCTCATTTAATAGAATGGGAAGACATATTATAGGAAAAAGAGATGATTTTTATTGATTTTACCATAAAAATTAAAGAAATGGAGCTCAAAATAGGGGAAATTTTTTGATTTTTGCCAAAAGTTTTCCAAAAATAACCAAAAGATGCCATTTTCCCGGGAAAAGTCCCAATAGCCATTCTAATATGCAGTCATGAATGGGTTGTGTTTTTTATACAATTATTCATATTGCAGTATTCCCCCCCCCATAATTTTTTAAATTTCAATTTTTTTTTTTTAAAAAAAAATTCCCCCAAAAAAAAGCAAAAGTAATATCAGAGGGGCCTGGAAAAAACCCACTGATGAGCCCAAAAAAAGTTTTTTTAGAGCCAGGAATGTCTGCATTGTTCATTCTGGGCCTTTTTTTGAAAAGGGGGGGGGGGCATATTTTTTAGTTTTTTGTGAATTTGGCCAAATTGCAAATTTCTGACCAATTATTAGGTAGTTGAAATTGGGAAATGGGCAGTTTCTTGTTTCTTTTAAACGATAAAAAAATGGGTTTTTAAAAAAATAGCTATGAGTTTTGGGGGACTGGAACAATGAAATTAGAAAAAAAGGGCTCAAAAATGGGCGAAAACGCCGATTTTGTAAACGGGCCGAGGGTTTTTTAAATTCGGGAGAGCATAATTCCGTCGTTTTTTCCCCAAAAATTTGTTTTTTTTTTTTTTTTTTGTCATTACAATCGGGGAAAAAATTTCTATAAATTTATAAGAAAAAATATTTTTTTTTTTTTTTTTAAATTTTGCGAACCCCCGGGGTTTCCCCTTTTTTAAAGGCCGGACAGTCAAAGGGTTTTAAAAAATGCAAGCCCCATGGCCATTATACCATAGGGTGAAGTTTGTGGAGTTGGATGCCATGGTCTACTGTGTCAAACACTTTTCTTTGGTCAATAAAAATTCCCAGCAGATATTTTATTTTTCCCAAAGCTTTTTAAAGCGGGCTAGCATTTTTTAAATTTCATCATTAGGCTTTTTTTTTTCCTGAAAACCCAAAATTGGTTTGGGGTTGAGTATTTTTGTGAAAAATTTTAAATTAATATAAATCTTTTGGTTTGGGAGCGTTTCTGAAGATTTTTTGGGGAGCAAAGGTTTAATTTTTTTATATTGGCCTATAGTTGTTTTTTGTCTGGGAGGGTTCCCCCAAAAATTTTTGTATTGGGGGTAACCCCTTTTGTCTTGAGTAGTGTCGGGGGAAAGTGCTGTTTTTAGTGACTTGGGTTTAAAAAATAAGTAATAGCATCGAAAGGGGCCCTGGGCCCCTCACTTGTACAATAAAAGGGGGATTTTGAACAGATTTCCCCAAGTTATTTTTAAGTGACTTTTTGATCGCAGGACTTCCGTTTGGGTCGTTGGTAAAAAGATAGAAGGGAAATTTTGGGGAAAATTTCCCCCCTAGGTGTTTCCCCCGGGACAGGCCCTGGTGCGTGTGATTTTACTGGGAAGATTAGGTCCCATGTTTTTAGAAGAAAATTTTTATCTTGTTAGTGTATCAGTGGGATGCAGTGGTTTTTTATGAGGTTTAGTTAGAACAAAATTCCCTTTTTTCTTTTTCCCGGGTTTTTGGGGTCCCCCGAAAATTTGGGGAAAATGTTTTCCCCGGTCCCTTTTTTTAAATTTCCCCTTTTTGTCATGAATCTGCTGGGGAAAAGTACAGTTGTTTGGCCCTTTTTTTATTAATTTGGGGGGAAAAAAGTTTTAATATTGTTTAAGAATATCTTTTTGTAATTTAAGGGCCCCGTTATATTGTTTTCATATTTGGTTTTTTCTTTTTTCAATGGGTTTTTAGGGAAAGCTGTGGTTAGCCCTTGGGCCCCCAAACCATTTATTCAAGATCTGTTTCGTTTTTTTAAAGGGCAATGTTTGTTGTATAGTCTAAATAATTTTGTTTAAAAAAAATTTTGTCCAATTCAAAACCAAATTTATTGGAGAGTTCTGTAAAGGCCCGTCAAAAAGTCTATTTGGTCTGCCCGTGAAATTTCCTTTTTGAGGGTCATATGAAGTCTAAAAAGAAAAATTTGGGGTTTTTTTCGAGTAGTGGCTTTTCTAAAGTTTGTTAAGAGGAAGGTTGGGGGTTGGGTCTACAGTGCTGTCTGTGATTATCCCTGTTTAAGGGGGGCTTGTATATTGGGCCATTGTGGTCTATTATGGTTGCCTTGTCTCAGTCAGCCCGGTTGGTTTATTTTTTGTTGGTATGAGGAGTGTGTTGTTATTTTGTTGATGAAATCATTTAATTTTGTTTATCTGGATGGCCCGGTTGAATTGAATCTCCCCGCAAAGAGAAAGGGGGGCTTTTTTCATTTTTTTTTTTTGTTTTTAATGATTTAATTTATGAAGTTTTTTTGGGTGTTTGGTGGGGTAACCCTTATATGGCCCCAATTGTTATAAGCGTCTTGAGGGTTTTTTCAGGGAAAAAAAGCAAAAAAGTAAACCCCCCTATTCACCCTTTTAAAGGGAATTATGCAAAAAAAAGATAGTTGGTTTTGAGAATAGATTGCCGTACCCCCCCAAATTGGAAAGGGGGCCCGAGTTGTGGAAATTTCTGTGTTTCTTGGGAGTGGGGTGTTCCTTTGTGTCCTGCTTTAAACCCGCTCAAAAGAAGGGGGTCTCTTTTGTGGGTCAAAGGAAATGCCAGGGGGTATCATAGTGTTTGCCCTTTAAAGGGCCCGATTTTTTGTAGTTAAGAAATGATAGGTTTTTAGGGAGTGTTCAGGAAGTGTGGCTTGGGATGCTGTGTAATAAAAGGAGACCCTTTTAAAAAATTTTTAAAAGTGTGTTAGATTATTTTAGGTTTTTAGTAGGGTCAAATATCATTCATCTTTTAGGTTTAAATTGGTTGTTTATATCCTTATTATGTGGGGATTTAATTTCTGAATTTTTGTAATGGTTTTGGGGGGTTTTGGGTAAGTATCCGCCAAGCATTTGGTCATATAGAGTATAGTCAAATAATAAAAAATAAGAAATTGATATTTTTCTATTGTGCTGAATGAGCTAAAGTACCAGTAGGTATAAACAAATATGTAAAAAAACCAAATTCAAGTGGCCCCACACCGAAATTGAAATAAGGTCAATATAATGAATTTAGTGTTGTCTATTATTGACTAGAAGAGCAAAGTACAACAAAAGGGTATAAAAACTTATAATAAAAAAAAATACAAATTAATGGATCTTGCAATTAAAATGGGGTCTGATAAGGTTAAAAGATCAAGAGTATAAGGGAGTTTACCGGGGTTTTTACTGGAAAATTTTCCGGGGGTCAACCCCCCTCGCCGGTCTGGCCAGGCCCCTGGGGGATAAAGGCCGATCAACCGGGTTGTGCGGGCGCCGGGCAAACCCGTCGAGCCACGCCGGCTGGTCAAAAACCGATTTGGTGCTTTCCATGCCAGCTTGAAGACTGCCGGGGGTCTGTTGGTAATCCACCTTATGTATGCTGGGGGGCAGTTGAACAGTCTCGGGCCCCTGACACTTATTGTATGGTCTCTTAACGTGCTATGACACCCCTGTTTTTCATTGGGGGGATGGGTGCATCGTCTGCCAAGTCTTTTGCTTTCGTAGTGAGTGATTTTCTTGTGCAAGTTCGGTACTAGTCCCCCCTAGGATTTTCCAGGTGTATATAATCATGTATCTCTCCCGCCTGCTTCCGGGGAAATACAGGTTTAGGAACCTCAACGCTCCCAGTAATTGAGGTGTTTTTATCCCCGTTATGCACCCGTGAAGGTTCTCTGTACATTTTCTAGGTCAGCAATTTCACCTGCCTTGAAAGGTGCTTTTAGTGTGCAGCAATTTCCAGCCTAGATAGAACAAGTGACGAAGAGTGTCATCATGGGCTTGGCCTCCCTAGTTTTGAAGGTTCTCATTATCCATCCTGTCATTTTTCTAGCAGATGGATTGATACAATGTTATGGTCCTTGAAGGTGAGATCCTCCGACATGATCACTCCCAGGTCTTTGACTTGGTGTTTTGCTCTATTTTGTGGCCAAATTTGTTTTGTACTCTGATGAAGATTTAATTTCCTGTGTTTACCATATCTGAGTAATTGAAATTTCTCATTGTTGAACTTCATATTGTTTTCTGCAGCCCCCTGACAAAATTTGGTTGATGTCCCGCCCGGAGCCTTGCAGTGTCTGCAATGGAAGACACTGTCATGCAGATTCGTGTGTCATTGCAAAGGAAAAGCGTGCTGTGGCTGACATCCTTGTCTATGTCGGATATGAGGATGAGGAACAAGATGGGGCGAGTACTGTGGCCTTGTGGAACAGAGCTTTTCACCGTAGCTGCCTCGGACTTTACTCTGTTGACGACTACTCTCTGTGTTCTGTTAGTGAGGAAATTATAGATCCATCGACCGACTTTTCTGTTATTCCTTTTAGGGACGCATTTTGTGCGCTATTACGCCATGGTCACACTTGTCAAAGGCTTTTGCCAAGTCTGATATATTAAAATCTGCATTCTTTTTGTCTTTGGTGATTTAGGACCTTGTCGTAGGATCCAATAGTTGAGACAGACAGAGCGACCTGTTCAAACCCATGTTGCCCTGGGTTGTGTAACTGATTGGTTTCTAGATGGGTGTGATCTTGCTTTCTTAGGGTCCTTTCAAAGATTTTTATGATATGGGATGTTAGTGCTTTTGGTCTGTATTTCCCTTTGCTGTTGCTTTACTGCACCCTTTCTGGAGTGGTGGTATGTCTGTTGTTTTAGTAACTTGGGACAACCCTGTTCCCCTCCCCTCTCCATAGGATGAAAAGGTCGGATAGGGCTTTTGCAGTTCTTGAAAAACCGGAGTTCCCGGTCGGCCGGGG
>NW_026472123.1:0-30664 GCF_026875155.1 Cherax quadricarinatus
GTATTGTATACCATTTGATTTTCACTTTCAGACACTGCAACACATGGCATCTTGGAAACAGAAAACACCTTGGACAAGCTTTTCAAGTGAGAAGTGTTGGATCTGAGAGGGACATGACCTCTCAGTGGCTACATTCTCACTACTACTACTACTACTCTGCACCTCTCCTTCCGACAGTATTTAAGTCTCCGCACTGTCGCTTGATCTCAGATAGTTCCTGACTATGGAACTGAACTTCCCAGGCCGAGGGACTGACAACCTCAAATTCTACGACTTCAAGGTGATGGACTGATTACATCGTCTTCACATCTCTACTGTTCCTGCCTACTTTCTGTATTCGACTGAAGAAGCCTACTGTGTAGGCGAAACGTTTTCGGAATAAAGTTGTCTAACTGTGGCATATGTGTCTTACCTAACAAGTCACATTTACACGTAGTCAGCCAATAGCATGCTTACTGACTGTTGGAGAAATGCCCACAACAGACAAGAACAAACACATTGCTTTCCAACTACCAATAATGTGTGAATATTTTTTTTTAGTGGGTTCAAAGTTAGCGGAACTTTATTTAGCGGAAACTAATTGGTCTGCTAACGGTTTCCAAAGTTAGCGGAAACGTTAAAAGTTAGTTCCATTAATTACGGAACTGTGCCCACCACTACCTGAATCCCTTCATTAATGTTACTTGCTTACACTCCAACAGCACATCAAATCATAAAAATCATTTACCTCCACTCATTCCTACACAAGATGCTCATGCACACTTGCTGGAAGTCTAATCCCCTATCACACAAAACCTCCTTTACCCCCTCCAATCTTTCTAAGGATGACCCCCTACCCCTCATTTATTCCACTACAGATTTATACACCCTTCTTCTCTAAATGTCTGAACTGCCTTACTAACCCCTCTTCAGCCTCTGGATAATACTTTTAGAAATCCCCGCACCTTCTAATCTTCAGGCTACAGATTCTCTGCATAACATTCAACACCACATATTGCTATTAGACAGTGTCTCCACTGCTTCCCAGCCTCCTTCTTGTTGCAACATTCACCACCCATGCTTCACACCCATATAAGAGCCTGGTACTACTATACTCTCATGCATTCCCCTCTTTGTTTCCACAGATAACATTCTTTGTCTCCACAGACTTCTCATGCACTACTCACCTTTTGTCCCTCATCATTCTCAGGTTCGCCTCGTCTTTCATAGACCCATCTGCTGACAAGTCCACTCCCATATATCTGAATTCATTCACTTCCTCCATCCTCCCTCCCTCTAATCTCATATCCAGTCTTTCACTACCAAAATTTTTCATTTTCCTTATCACCTCTTTCCTATGTTCACTTTTAATTTCCTTCTTTTACATACCCCTCACAAACTTGTCTAATGACTTCTCTTCAGAAAAAAAAAAAGAAACATGGTATGGAATCTCCCATAAGTACAGTGTCATCAGCAAAAAGCAACTGTTGACAACTACCACTTTGTGTTCGATTCTTTATCTTTTAATCTCGCAGCTCTTGCTTACATCCAAGCATTCACTTCTCTTACAGCCCTATTTAATAAATATATTGAACAGCCATGGTGACATCACACATTCCTGTCGAAGGCCTACTTTACTGTGAAATAATCTCCTCTCCTACATACTCTCACCTGAGCCTCACTATCCTCATAAAAAACTCTTAACTGCTTTCACTAACCTACCACCTATTCCATACACTTGCAACATCTGCCACATTGCTCCCCTATCCACCCTATCATATGCCTTTTCCAAATCCATAAATGCAATTAAAAGTTATTTACCCTTATCTAAATACTCTTCACTTATATGCTTCACTGTAAATGCTTGGCCTCCACATCCCCTACCCTTTCTAAACCTTTGGGGGTCGGCGGGTCCTCTCAGAGACTTGTTCTCAGGTCGCCAAATTTCCAAAAAATATTATTTTTTCTTATGAAAAGATAGAGAATCTTTTCCCGATCATAATGACACCAAAAGTATGAAATTTTAATGGATAACTTACTGAATTAGGGTCTCGTGAAATTTGCAGTCTCGACAATGTTTACGCATCGGCGATTTTGCCCACTTGAGCCCTATTTTCAGCCAATTCCAGTGTACTAGTCGACAAAAATCATAACTATTTCACTAAACCCCCCATTTTTTCTATCGAATGAGTACAAGAAACAATCCATTTACCGATTTCAACTATCCAATAAAGTGGTCAGAATTTAGCAATTTTGCCAAATTTTACACAAATTTCAAAAGATGCCAATTTCCGAATAGGGTCCAGAATAAACAAGAAAGACATTCCGGCACGAAAATAACAAGTTCTCAGTTCATTAGTCACATCCCCAGGCCTCTCTTATATTTCTTTGGCTTTCCACTTTGAAATTTTTACTCTTACAAAAAAAAATAAGATTTACTGTTATGCAGACTACTGAATTTAGTGAAAGAAATGGTAAAATAATAACAGCGCACTTTGAAAGAATATTAGACTCACCAGTTGATGTGTATTGCAAACGCTTGGCATGATTGTTTACTTTTGAACTTTGGTAAAAATCGAAAAATTTCTGCTACTTTGAGCTCAATTTCAAGGTACTTTTCATTTAAAAACCAGTCAAAAATCACTCAATTTCGGGTAACATGCCCTTCCATTCTATAAATGAGACCAAGAAAACAAATACAACAATAAATACCATAACGAACATACAGTGAAAAGGGTCGCTGTTTTAATCCAAAAACACTGTCAAAGTTTTTTTTTCTCATTACGCACTGTGTCTGCAGGATTTTTTTATACTGCGCACACTGACCACATAGACCCATTCTTTCATATGTAGTCCTACCAGCTTTCTCTCACTAGATTTGAGGGCGCTTAAATTTTGGGCGTACTAGTACGTAAAAAACCCTGGTCGTAAGCCATACTAGTACTCCGAAACCCCCAAAGGGTTAATCTATGAGCCGCTCTTGAATCTTTCAATGAAAACCTACTGTAAAACCTTACCAGGTATACTCAGCAGGCTAAATTTCAAATATATATCATCAGTGAGTGTTAAAAACTTTGCTTTAAATAATAGTTTGTAGTTTAAGGTGAAAAATCAAACAGTAAAGAGAACACATTTATTTTTATTTTTCAGAATGAAGAGGTCATTAATTTCATCACTATAAACCCAAATGTCATACTGGGAACCTAGCAGACTACCCCTTTGTTAATAATGTAAATATAACACAACAATATCAAACCTTCAAATGACATAATTACAGAAATTACATCAAAAACCTCTTTTTAAATCTGGCACTGGAGTGGAGTTTTGACAAATTGTTGTCAAATATCAACAAAGAACAGTCAGCAATAATAACCCTGACAATGACAAAACAAGCAGAAGCTGTCAAGAGTAAAATTTGACATAATTTTGACATCAGAGACTATCTACAATCCAAAGTGTCATCAGAGGTTGCTCACCCTTATGACTAATTGCTTGAAACAAAATGGGGTTATGTATCCTTTTGTAGGTCTGAGAAAGTAAAATGCTTCTAATAAGAAATGGGCCCCGAATTTTCTTTTGTAAATGAAGTATAATTGCCACTTTTATTAAGATGTACTGATTTAAAAGGGTTAACAAAATTCCTAACAGGGAAAAAAAATAGACAAACACATAGCAGAACAAATTTTGCAATTCACCTTAGGGGGAGCTTTTGCAAGTTCTGCAAGTTTTGCAAAGCTCTCCTTACAGCAAAGCATCCCAATTAGGGCTTGTTCTGCTACAGGTTTCTTTAAACCTCATTTATTAAAATAGATTATGTAGCAGACTGCTCTAATTTTAATAACAAACTCTGCATGCCCAAAAAGCCTTTATTTTTCCATCTTTAGCTATGCTTTACCTTTAAAATGTTTCCACTAACTTGGGTCAGACATTTTTTTGTACTTAGTCTTCATTTTTCCCCGTTTTTTAACCTTTTTCCAAAAATATTTGCCAACAGTTTATTACACATGTTTTTAATTAGACTTTCATTTTTTAGATTTTTGGAAAACCTGCTGATTATGTTTCCTTTTGAAAAGGTTAAAAGTAAAAAAATTACTGCTTGCTTTCAAAAGATAAAAATTTTTTTTCTTTCGCATAATGCATTAAAACATTTGCTGAATATGGGCTCAAATTCTATATATTATGATAAAAAGAGGTAGTAAATTTCACAGTTACCCCTTAGTGATAAAAAATAATACTGTCCCTTTGTTTTCATACGAGGGGATTATAAATTTTGACTGCAATTTTAAATTTTTTTTCCAAAAACTAGAATACAGGGGAACCTGGGCTTAAAATTTGCTCCCCCACACTTTTTTTCGGGAACAACAGTCGTCCTTCGATTTTTTGTTTCTGGATACACAAAAATTCGGGATGCACTCCCCCCCAAAAAACCCCTTTTTTCCCCCAAAGTTTAAAAAATAAAAGTTGTCGTATAAAAATTTAGTTAAAGCGTTTTAAATTTTTTTAAAACCTAAATATAAGCCCACGAATAAGGGAAAAATTTTTACCCTTAAATTGTGGGGGCTGGGTTTGTCGATGATTGTAAAGAAGTGGGGTTTATGCTTGGCCTACTGGTATGGATTAGATTCAAACGAAGCATTTGTACAGTTATAAATTCTGAATGGTTTCTTTCTGTTTTAACCCGCAGTACATTATACAACTGACGGTAAGGCATCAGCTGTCTAGACACCATTTTTAGGGGCCCCTTCAGTGAAAAATCAACTTTAAGTCATTCATTTTAGTCAAGCATTCTCAGTCACAGTCAAGTATCATCGTTTAGTCAAGTCAGAAGTCATTAGTCAGTCAAGTCAGAAACAGCCAATCAGGCCATCAATCAGCACAGTAAAGCGTAAATCAACCCCTCCCAATCATATCAGTCAATTAAGTCATAATCATAAAAGAGAATTTTATTAAAAAAACCATAATTTATAACTACACAAAATTTAAGTTTTTTGTCCTGCCCCCAAAGCGGAAAACAACGGAACGGATTAATGGCATTTTAGTTAATTTAAATGAGGAAAATTGACTCAGCATAAGCAGATGATTAAACCTAAGCCGGGTTCCACTGTACATATTTTTAAAAATTTTAAATTTGGAGTTTTAAATTTCTTTGTAGATACAGGTTTTTTACAGATTAAAAGAGGCATATTTTTCTGCAATATCTCTGATTATGTTTTATATTATTACTTTAAAGTCGTTTATCTTTACAGTCAAGAAAATTCCAAACTTTTCCCTAACCTTTTTTCTGCCAAAGTTATTTTTTGGGTTGGGGAAACTTTACGTTTTTACTTGGAAACAAGGGGAAAAGGACCAAGAACACTCATGAACAGTGAAAAGGGACTTAATCTTGTCTCACTTAATTTTTTTAATCAGTTTCTCCTCTTTCCCTCTCCCCCCCTCTCCCTCCTTTTTTAACATAGAGTTTTACAAGGGGCAAAATTTAATTCCCCAAATTTATTTTCCCGCTAGGGGCTGTTACCTACATAGCTTATTCAAAGCCTTTTCAAATTTTTTTGAAGTTTGGGCCCTCTGTGGGGCCCGCAATTTTTTTTTGGTCAACTACTTTTTTTCAATGATGTCCCCTCAGCTGTACAAACATTTCTAGACTCGATCATCCTAATAATAAATAGTCAGATAAGGATGTTCTTCAGAAGATACAGCCAGATGTAGTTGCTGCTTGTTGCCCTTGTTGGTAGAAATTCCTTTTGCTATCTCTGGTAGACCAAGTGTGGTACTTTTACAATATTTTTCCTTTTCATAACAGTAAACCACTCACATCCCGCAGTATTTAAGCTCTGTCACAGTGAAGTCTGTCCAGGTGAAGATGAGTTTCTTGCTTTGTTCTCTGTTCTAAACAAAAAAAACAGAAAACGGGGGCAAGCAACCAAAAAGTGGGGCATACTCAAGGTGTGAGCATAAATCTGCCTCATACGAATCTTGAACCTCTACCTCAAGCAAGGCAGGTACGTCTAATGATTAACTTCCGGGCCGCTTTTCTTGGGAAAATTTAAAATGTGGTTTTTCATAGTCATTTGGAACAGATTTTTACCCCAGTGATATCAACTTCACCTTGGGACCAACAATCTCCTGTTCATTCTTCCACTGCCCCATCTTACTGCCATGGGCCCAGAGACATCACATTTGTGTTTTCTAGACAAATTTTCCCTGCTGTTGTTTTCCCCAGCCCTGAATACAAAATTTGGGTGATTTTTAACTTAGAGCAGCTGACTTTTTCCTCTTGGATAAGTATACATAGTCGATACATTTTCTACATATCCTGGAATTGTGGGACGAGTTGAAGCTTAAAGAAACTTTCCAAAACAATGGCCCAAGTACATTTCCCTGTGGAACACTGCACCACTGTTTGTTGATTCTGTCCCATTGAGAAGCCTTAAGATCTCCCTTTGAAGAATCACTGAGGGCAAGTACAAGACGGTGACCCTGTGCTTGAGTTTTTCCCAAAGAGTACTTGGTCCCAAACTCGGCTGAAAGCCCAGCAATGTCCATTGCTACAACAAGTACCTTGGATTCCCCCAGTGACGGGTCCACATAGGGGAAAAGGGTTTCAACAGCAGATCACAGCCGAGTGACGTCTCTGAACCCAAATTTTAAAAATTACAAAGAAGCAAAGGAGAGGAAACACTTCATCTGCTGGAGATTATTGTCTCAAGAACTTGCCAGGATTACATATGACACTGGTCTGTATTCTGATTTTTTACTCGCTCTTTCTTTTTGTCAACAGGGACAAAATTTGCCTCTTTCCACAGAGTAGGGGGATTTACAGGTCTAGGGATTGAAAATCAAGTTTAAAGGGGACGCAGCTGGGCTAACTCACTCAGAAATCTTGGCTACCCTTAAACTGGGCCCACAGCCTTTTCTTGGGCCAACAATTCAGGGAAAGTAAAATTCATCCTGCCTTATTGCACCACTGCCATTTTGACATCAGGGGTACTTGCGGACAGAACCTACATTTTGGCAGCAAAGTGTTCGGCAAAAAGGTCGGGTTTCTCCTGACTACAGTATAGACATCCCATCCTGTCCAGTTTAAAAGGGGGAAAAATTTTCATCAGGTAAAATAATCATGTCAGTTTCTTGCCCAAAGGGACCACCAGGTTTTTGGAGCTTACTCTACCTGATGTCTGTTTTCTTTTTTGTTAGCCTCCCATCTAGAGAGGGCCCACTTTTGGACTTATTCCATTTGGGTGTTGGAGGCACATTGTAATTCACCAATCTTGTGAAGGGCCAAGGCAACCATAAGACACAGACATCATGAACAGTGAAGCCTGCACAGCCTTGCCTGTGCAGGTTCCTATTGTAAGAGGGGGATGCCTCTTATACCTTCTCCAAGCCTTCTACTTAGAAGTAGCAGCCTCAAAAGTAACTAAAGCCCAACCAAGGCTGAAAAGAAGGCTTCACACATTCTGCCAGTGAGGGATGTGTTTCTCTTGGAGATTAAGATTGTGTTCAGTGAAGGCATTCATGTTGAAGAGCATTCCAATCAGAGGCAGCAGGCTCAGAGCAGTGGGCCAGCTAGTTTTCTCTTTACACAGCCAGGTTGTACATGCAGATTCTTCACCACATTTTTGTTGGAATATTCAGTGTTGTAAAGACAGCCTTGTGGTCAGATGATCTAACATAGCCAAGGGATGGAAAGTGACTAGCCTTCAGGTAAATCATTCACTACTGGGCGAGTGTGAGTATGGAAGTCAAAGTTTCTCATGTCAAATACTATAAGAAGTTCATCAGAATCCCTCTGTATCAGAGGTTGGTTGAGGTCACCAACAGCTATAATATGTTGACATTTATGCTGAAGCAGAAGGAAGCCCCCACATTTTCACCAGAAATTAATGGGGTCTGTTGCCACTGAGGTCTGTACATTGCACACACACTGTACAGGGCTCCCTCCCTCCCTCTCTTTCTCCTCTCTCCCCTCTCTCCCCCATTTCCCTTTATCCTCCTTTCTCTCTGCCTTTACCCTCCCTCTCTCCACTTTCTCTACTTTCTCTCTCTCCTCCCATCACTATATCTATACTGTGTTTTTTACCTGTATGCATATTCACTACATACTGTACTATAATTTTACGTACCCATACATACTTTAAAACAACAAGTGTTTACTGCCATCTGAATAACTTTTCTTCCCCGGTGTCAAGAGGGAAATTTTTGAAATGAAAAATTTAGGAGAGAATAATAAATACAAGGTAAAAATTCAAGAATGTATATTTTATAATATCCTTAATCATTACATATTGTTAAAAGCCATCACATGAACAATTAGCCCTTAATAAAAATCTTTTGTAATCTAGAAAAAAAAAATGCTAGTCTCATTGTCGATTTTCATTTTTTCACTCCACTTGGTGACAGTTCCCTTTATGTACGATGGGAAATAGCTATTGTGGCCATGGTGGATGGGTTTCCAACTCCCTCAGGGTGGCTATAACATATGGACGGCCAAATTAAAAGCTGATCTGTGCATTTTTGTGCACTGTGACCTGTAAACTCCTTGTTGCCTCTTGCCTGTAAAATGAGTTTTTATAGTGGAGCTGTGGCTCTCCATGGAAGCACTCATCTTTTGCAACAGAATGAGGTCAGATGGGAGAATTCAGTGCTGGAACCACTGAATTCATTAGCTGGTCTTTCATCACTGTGCACTATTTGATGAGCCGTGCATTAGGCTAGGGCCAAGTGAGCATCAGAGGGCATGCACCTTTGGGATCTGAAGGTAAATGATTATTTTTATAAATATTGCAAATAATATATCTGCACTGTCCCCTGGCAATGGCTCTGGCTTTTCTTTAAATTCGCAAAGGCAGTTTTTCGATACTTGACACATTCTTCTTGCCCTATAATCAAGACTACTGCTATTTCAAATTATGAACCTATGGAGAACAAAAAGATGACTCGTTAATGTTGTTTAAGTTTTTATTCTCCTAAATGTTGGGTTATTTGTGCATACTGATACTTATTGATCTCACTATAATCAAAAGAAGACTTCACATTGGGTTTCATTACCTCTACATGAGGTATATGTCTGTAATAAAAATGGTCAAAATTTCAAACCAAGACACAAGCCTTTTACTTTTCTCAGACACACTCATCTTATTACATGATATGGAGCTGTTATTCTTCCTTATTCAGTTAATTTATCCATCACTGAGCATTCACTGAGTGAACTGCAGTTGCATAAGCTATCCATCCTCGAAACAGACACTTATGTTGTCCATCTTGCACAAGGACAGCACAAATACTCAAGTACTTCTGCAAACTTAATATATGAAGTCCATGAGCTCCCCTTAACCAAGTATATTTAGCAGTAAATGCTTAAGAGTAATGGAGCTCTTATCCACTCTAACAGTGCTGTTGTTTCAGACACCCTGTTAAATACATACTGTTGGTCAAATGCAGAATCCCCTATTTATGCCTCCCCAACTCATGATAGCAAATCTTGTAAACTGTCTACCAATCATTGTCTGAAATGTACTGGGACTCATTTTGCCTATTTCTCTGAGTCGTGTGTATTCCGGGGTCAACACCCCCATGGCCTGGTCCATGACTAGGCCTCGCAGTGGATCTGGGCCTGAATAACCAGGCTGTTACTGCCAACCCCATGCAAACCATGTATGAACCACAGTCTGGCTGTACATAACAAATTTGAAGGGTTCTCCTCAGAAACAACTACCTCAGTTTCTTATTTCATATAGGCCAAATAATCTTTTCTGCTCTTCAAATACAGTAAATTTTGACTTACAGCCTCCCCTCCTTAACAAGGGAGCCGTTTCCAAACCACACAGTAAATAAAATTTGTCGCTAAGGAGGAGCAACTAAATGGAGTAGGTTTTTTTATCAACCATCTTTGATTTGCTTAATATCCCCTTTTTGCACCATTTAAACATTTCGGGAAAATTTTTTTAAATGTGAGAAGCGTATGGGTAGGGGGTGAATACAAAAGGGTGGATGATAGGTGGGTGAATGTGAGGGGGTTGGGGCAGCTTGTGTTTTACTGTATTGGGGTGCGATAGTGGAGACAATAAAGGGGTGCGCCCCAACATTTAAATTTTGGCATGCGTGGAGGGAACATCCCTCCTGGGTCCTATGGACCAACACCCACCCACCTACCTCCCTTTTTACAAAAACATCCCCCCACCCAACCCCCCCACCCCCCAAACCCCATTACCACTTTTCAATCAAAAATCTACGTACAGTCTTCGAAAAACTCTACAAAAAAAAAAAAAAAAAAATTTTTATACAGTGGAAGGGGAGGCAATGAAAAGGGAGGGGAAATGAAGGTACACCCCCAACAATCTTGGTGGCCCTCTTTAGCTCTCAGTAAACCCAGACCCCCCCCCCCCCCGCTTCTCCAACCTTCTCCCCCCAAACCCCGGGACGGGGAAACCTCATGGTTTTGGGTAGGTATCCCCCACCGACCCCCCTCACCCTGACAACCACCACAAGCCACACGCCATAAATGTATGTAAAAATGTTTTAAAAAACCAACAAGTTTAAAATGAAAACTTGTGCACATAAAAATTTTTACTCAAAAAATTTAAGCTTTTTATAATGCATAAAGTTACAGAACAAAGTAGAATGCATATGTTAAAAAAATGATCCAAAATAAAAAAAAAATTTTTTTAAAATCATCCAAGCTTCCGATTTTCCCAATCAAATTTTTTTTTTGTGGGAATGTTTTAAATCTTTTTGCTCTAGCTCTTTCAGATATACCTGAAAAAACCCCACTTAATCCTTCCAATTAAATTCTTCCATCCAACTTCCTCTTTCTTGATAAAAGAACACTTGAGCAACACTTCGTACCTTTAATTCTGGCAGTGCTTCACTAATCAGTGGCTTAATCAGTCCAGTAGAGAAAAACGGGGAAGATGAGGGGTTTTAGGTAACCAGTTCATTAGCTTGGAGATGACGTATTCAGTCCCATCAGTCTTGACAGAAGTACAACACGTGCACGGAGAAGGGTTTATATACAGGAGGAAGGTGAAGCAAAGCCATTAATAATAATATCTTTATTTCTACAAGTACATGTACAACATATACAGGCCTAGCTGACATCTTGGCATACTACTATACAGAAAGCCCCTTGTTATGCAGAGCATTTCAGGCAAGTCAGGTCAATTCGTCCCGGAAAGCGACCCACACCAGTTGACTAACACCCAGGTGCCTATTTTACTGATGAGTGAACATGGACAACCGTGTAAGGAAACACACCCAGTGTTGCTACCCTTGCAGGAATCGAACCTAGACCCTTCAGCATGTGAAGCGAGAGCTTTGCCACCAGACCACGAGCCATTGGAGGCAATGTCACTGGTGGAGAAAATCAATTGGTAGATGTAGGTCATAGCCAATTGCTTAGACAACCACTGAAGAAATCTCTATCAAGAGCCCAAGATAATGCTGTGTCAGACAAGTATTATAATACTATATAAATGATTTAGAAAATTGGTAAAGTTGATAAATGAGACACTTGAACAACACTTAAAGATTAAAAATTATTTATTTCAGCATGATACAATGTTTGTACAGAGAGTGTGACATTTAAGGGTTATGCAGGAAGTCCCTTAGTATGCAGAGCATTTTGGTATCTTTATTCCAGAAATATTTGCCAGCCAGTGGCCGGTGTCCCATAGCTTGATTGCTAGCGCACTCGACTCACACTGAGGTCCAGAGGTCGATCCCTGGTACAGGTGGAAACATTAGGACATGTTTTCCTAATGTTTCCACCCATTACCTAATGTTTCCATAGGTGCCTGGTTGTTAGTCGACTGGTGAAAGTCGTATCCTGGGGACAAACTGACCTAATTTTGCCCGAAATGCTCTGCATAACAAGGGCATTCAAAATACAGTGGACCCCCGCATAACGATGTGCATCACATAGCGATTTTTTTCCGCATACCGATTACTTTTATCGCAAAATTTTTGCCGCGCATACCGATTAAAAACCCGCTTACCGATTTTCGTCCGAACGCGTCCAATGTGCCGTCACATGTGCCGGCCGTCCCATTTTTACCAGCCAGCCTCCGCGGTAACATCCAAGCATACACTCGGAATATTTCGTATTATTACAGTGTTTTCGGTGCTGTTTTCTGGAAAATAAGTGACCATGGCCCCAAGAAAGCTTCTAGTGCCAACCCTGTGGTAAAAAGGGTGAGAATTAGTATGGAAATTAAGAAAGATTTTGAAGGGTTTGGGGCTAACCCTGAGAAGCCTATGCCAGTTGTGGAATCCATTGTGCCTACTTCAAAGATTAAGGAAATGTGTGCACAGTGGGTTGAACTGCAAACCTTTATAGATAAAATCACCCTGACACAGCTGTTGCAAGCCGTGCTGGTGACTATTTCAATGACAATGTTATGGCCCATTTTAGGAAAGTCTTGAAGGAACGGGAGGTACAGAGCTCTATGGACAGATTTGTTGTGCGACAGAGGTCCAGTACTCCAAGCTGGTCCTAGTGGCATTAAAAGAAGAAGGGAAGTAACCCCAGAAAAGGACTTGCTACCTCAAGTCCTAATGGAAGGGGATTCCCCTTCTAAACAGTAAGAAGATAATGCTCTCCCCCTCCTCCCCATCCCATCAATCATCACCAGATCTTCAATAAAAGTAAGTGTCATGTAATTGTGCATGCCTTTTTCAGTTTGTGTGTATTAAAATTAACATTTCATGTGGTAAAAAAAAAATTTTTTTCATACTTTTGGGCGTCTTGCACGGATTAATTTTATTTCCATTATTTCTTATGGGGAAAATTACATTCGCATAACGATTATTTCGCATAACGATGAGCCCTCTTGCACGGATTAAAATCGTTAACCGGGGGTCCACTGTAGTACTGTAGTGTCATTGATGTCAGCTAGGTCTATATACCTTGTACATGTACTTGTAGAAATAAAGATTATTATTATTATATAGTACTGAGAAATAAATATACCACTACCTAGAATAAGATCCTAAATGATGCTGAAGTGTCTCATTTATCTACTTGCCATTCTTAAAACTACGTATTTATACAATAATTCCCGTCTGACTCAGCAACATCTTAGGATCTTGATACAAAGATTTCTTCAGTGTTTGCCTAACCTATTGGCATGACCTATTTCCACCAATGGATTTTCTCCAATGATGCTGCCTCCAACTGCTTTGCTTCACCTGCCTCCCATAATAAGCCTTCTTTGTGCATATGCTGTACCACAGAGCCAGCAGTCACCTTAATCACTTCATATCCCCCGGGTCCCCTTTCAGGATCAGATCACATTCTTATCACCATTCACATTTCTTCAAATCCCATACATCAACTCCACCCAGCATACTCATAAGCAACGGGACATGTCCAAAGAAAAACCTTGACCAAAACTGACCCCCTCACACAACTATAACAACAGACCAGTTTCAGACACAAACTTGAATGCACAAGCTGCCGAAAAAAGCAGTGCCCAAAAAGTCAGTAAAAAGGTATGCTGTTCCTTTTGCCCATCTGAAAGGATAAAGTGACTGCTCCTATGCTACCATCAACATTTTAACACCAACCAAAACAGACTCAACCTAGACGCTGAATCTCTCCATATTGCAATGCATATCATCCAGTCTGGATGAGAACCAAACAGCAGGCACTGGCAATCACTCATTCACTCTGCAGACGAACACTGCATTAAGGACCCAAGACTTTCTGGAATTTCATCCGGATGATCATAGAACCCCCAGAGACACAATTCCAACACACAAAACATAATAACAGACAAGTCTCTGGCCCAGCAGAGGCTGTACACATTTTTCAAGGACAAAATGGGAAAATATATTTCACCCACAACCCACATACTCAATACACAGACTAAACACTGGATCACAGACACAGTCACTCATCACCCCAACCCAGTCAATTCATTGACTCCTCTCCTCCATTCTCTTAGCTCACCTTTCACACAACACAATGTCATGCACCTGGAGCTTCTGGACTTCCCACACAATACTTTCAACACCTTCCGCACACTTTTTTCTTCTGGCTACTTTCCAACTCTTTTTAAAAGTCTGCTGTGGCTACCTTGATTCCCAAGCACGGCAAAGACTTGACTGACCCTAAGAACTACAGGCCCATAAGCGTGCTAAAAAATCCTAGAGAACACTTTTGAAAGACGTTAACATATGACTTTGGGATCTACCTTGAGACAAATCACTTACTAAATTACTGACAGTTTGACTTTAGACAACACCACTCTACACAAGACATTTCAAACATCATCCTGAACTCCGTATATAAAAAATAAGGCCTGTGGAAAATTTTTACATAATTTTCCTAAATTAGAACATATAAATGAATAATGTAAATAACTGTGTATTAAAATGTGATGCTGTTTGGACCCTTCGAGAAATTTCAAGTGAAGGGGGGTGGAAACAGCCAGGGGAGTGATGCACAAGGAGTAAATTGGTAATTTGTGGGCATGGTGGTTTGTGGAAAATTCTGTAATAATCCGGGGTCTTCAGAGCCAAACTGGGAGGTTTTCGCCTGAATTTGTAATTAGGAAACCCGTTTTAATGTCCCCTGTTGAAGAATTGGGACAGAAATTTACAGGACCTCAAAATTACATGTGATGCAGAAGATAAGGGATACGACCATCACTGACAGGAAGTCGCCAGTAGTCCTTGCATTTAGATCTCTAGCTGGCCAGTGTAGGGGCTAGGTGTCAGGTAAGTGTTGCAGTGTGATCCATCTACGGTAATTAAATGGGAAGTGGTAATACAAATTTCTTTTGTGTACCCAGCAAATCTAATCATAACAGTCCACAACGTAATAATTCAGGTAATATCCTGTAAACCTCATGCAGGTAATTTACTCACATAATAATATTAATTCATAAGACCCAAGACTGTGCTACTGCCCTTGTTGCCAAGGGGCATGGAGAAGGCTTTCAACATGGTCTGGCACAACTTCTTAAAGTACAAGCTCTGTAATTCCTTGACCTTCCAGTTAACATGACTAAATTACTAGTAACTTCCTTGATGGACACACTATGCATATAAAGTTCAGGCATAACTTTTCTGACTAGTTCACCCTTCAGGCAGGAGTCACACAAGGCTCAGTCCTCCTACACTCTACACTCTTTACAAATGACTTACCTGACCCTATACACCCAAACTTTATCACCATCGCATATGTTGACGACATACACAACTCAATACTCACGAAAACACAAGATTCCTAGCACACACAACACAACATGAGGTAAACAGAATCAGGGCTTGGAATTATGGCGAATAAAAACCAGTGCCAACATATTAAAATAACCTACTTCCATCATAGAAGAGGCATTCCTGCTCTGGTCAAACTCAGAACCACTGTCTCATGAACACCTATACCACACACTTCATCCACAGGAGTGCTTGGAGTCAGCAGTGACTGCAGGCTGCGTATGAAAACTCACATCACTTCTAATTTAGCTGTGGGAGAATTGCACCTACCTCTCGCTTTAATAGGCTGAGAGGTGCACGTCCCTCCACAAAACTCCACCTGTACACTGCTCTTATCGGCCACTTACCACATACACTCCTCTTGCCTTAACTCTGGCTGCAAAGACTAGCACACTAAAGCTGATTCCAAAATCGGGCACGCGCTTGGTGCTGGACGCGAGATGGCAGGACTTTGCCATGAGCGAATCACTCCACCTCTGAACGTCTTCTGGAAAACACTTAAGTGACAGACAGCTTCTTGACAGACTTGAGACATACCATAACTATTGGATTTCCATGACGATGTTATAAGATGCCCTCACACTCTTCAAAACCTCTTCAGAGCTCTTTATAATCCTGTTCCTCTACCACTTTACACTTAATCTTTATTATGCCACTTTTCTTGCTCTTTTAATGTCATTGATGGTCTAAAGCAACTACCATCCTTTCCTTCAGTATGTTCCAGCCTTACTATTTGAATACCATAGCCATGGGCACGAGTCTTTGTGTAGTTCAGTTGAGGAACCTTGTCTAGAGTCGTTTGGGGCCACCTCACCATCCATCTTTTTTGCCGACCTTGCCCAACCAGTCTTAAAGAGGGGAGTTTAGGAGCCTTAACAATGCCTTTGCCGTTGGGTTTAGTCCGGACTTTCTTTGTAGTTCTTTCATCTCTCCAACTATTCTTCAACTATCACCACTTCCCCTCACCCCTAGTGGGTCTTTACCCGTGAGCCCTCCTAGTTCTATGCTGTACCTGCGGGTCATCATATGACTAAGACCCACGTCAGGAAACTCTTGTCCTGTTTCCTGACAAACATTATACACACATGATGTACCTCTATCAA
Source organism: Cherax quadricarinatus (assembly GCF_026875155.1). NCBI lineage: Eukaryota > Metazoa > Arthropoda > Malacostraca > Decapoda > Parastacidae > Cherax > Cherax quadricarinatus. The sequence goes on from NW_026472123.1 coordinate 16,302, forward strand.
GACTGATGGACGAACACGACTCCAAGCTGAAGAACTGATTACCTCAAACTCCTCATCTTTCACACATTTTTTTCTCTGTATTGGACTGATGAAGCCCACTGGCTTACAAAATGTTTCCTGAATAAAGATACCTTAGTGTTGCTAAGGTATCTTTATATGTAGCAGACCTCCCCACTACATATAAAGCAAAAAATAGCAAAAGCATTAACCCAGTTCTTACATTCAACCACAAAACTGGGCAACATTACATATTGTCGGTAATTCTACCAACTTTATTACACAAACAGTATAACAGGATATTAACTCAGCAGAAGCAAGATAAACCCGGACAACGATTTCAGTAAGCAACCCAAGGTGACAGCTAACTGACACAAGACATCGCCTAGCCAACACACAAGTCAAAACATGCAATTCTTGCAGTCATCGGGAAGAGAATCCTCTAAGTAAACTGCACGATATCGAAGAATACTGAAAGCCCACCAGGGACACAATAATGTCACTGAATTTATTGGTAATCCATAGTGTAATTCTACATAATTTACTGGTTTTAGTTAACTACTATTATTGGGAAGAACTCTGGCATCAGTTTACATTTTGCAATGCATACCAGTGCTGTATGACCCTTGTGGTTTTTAGCGCTTAGTTATGATTAAAATAATTTACAATGCATACAACCTATGATCACGGCATAAGCATTTCAACGTCCCACCCTACTGATCAAGGCAAAGCTTGAGCCTCGAATCAAGGAAAAAAAAAAGAATCTACGGCTTCATGGATTAAAAAAATAAATGTATCACCAGGTGTCAATGCACTTCATCTTATTTTTCTATACATTTATTCAACCGCTCCAGTGTCATATGTCAACTCTCCTACTTGGCAGCGTCATTTGATTTTACCTTTTCCATAACTATTAAGTGATAAATTTGCGGACTTATTTATACCTTATTTGTATACCCACCTCTAATATAATCCCGAAGAAAGAGCTGAATATAAAACAAGTTGCTGTATAGCCCTTGTGGCTTAGCGCTTCTTTTTGATTATAATAATATAAAACAAGTTAATGTACATGATATAATATCCTGACATTTTTCTCGTTTAAGATAAAAAAAAAAAGAGGAAAAGACTAGGTTCTCTTCTTAAGAAACTAATACAATACAGTACAGTAACCAAATACTAAATGTATACCAGAAGTAGCGCTTATACATCGGATAGCAATATACTTGTATATTTAAAAAAATGACAGTAAATCACATGCATACCCATTTGGATGCAGGGAACCCTAACCTCATGAGAATTAGCCAAACAAAAGGAGGGGTTGAGATGTACTGGTTTTCAGTTCAATATGTTGTACTGTAAGGATGAGTTAGTTTAATATGTTTATTATGCACCCCATACTCATCCTGTGGGTGGTAGTCAAAAGATTACAGAGGTACGTAATGGGTCCAGGGACTGGGCCCCCAAAGTTTTGATAGCTGAACTAGGTACAAAGGTAATGAATTCTGTAAGAATGGTTACTTACGTTATATACGTGCTACAATCATGAACAAATTATAGTGTAATGAGCAATTCACACTTCCATACCCGGTCACAACTGTAATGAGTTATTGTGCAAATAGTGATTGTAAGGAGAACGTTGAATTTTCGTTTTCTTCAAAACCCCTGCACAGAAGCCCTCCAAACTTTCCTCAGCACTGGTGAACACTCCCCCAGATGGATCGAAAAAACTGGAACCGAACCTCCGCATGAATCAGATACTTGATCTATGTCAAGTAAAGTAACAGCGGCACTTCTCCGCTCCATGGGATATTACCCCATTCCAAACTACCATTCCTCCCATTTCCCCCCCCCCAAACTACTTCTTAAATCACAACCAAAACTTCGCCTTGAAGCCAAACATGATGCTTTAAGCTGTACTGATAACTTAGCCACACAGCACACACTCTCGCAAATTATTTACGTTGATGGTTCTGTTCACCAATCCTTTGATGTTGGTGAGGGCTCTTGATTTAGGGAATTGGATCTGTGCTCCATTCCCAAATTAACCTGAAGGCCTTCCACTTTCCCCCCCCGGGCGCTGAAATAATCTCCGGGTTTACGCTTCCCCCTTGATTAAATAATAATAATAAGTTCACCAATCCACTGGTGTACGGTTTAGTGTTGCTTTTTCGTACAATGATGCTCCTTAAAGAAATTGGAACACGCATCAATAATTGGCCTCTAACCCTTCAACGGGAACTTTTTGCCAAACCCCTGCACTGAAATGCACTATGTATCAAGATTGACAGTTTAATTGTAACTGTTTCCCTTTGTCATCCAAAAATTTCCCTCTCACTCATTAAATAAATTGGGGCATGCTTGTGTCAGAATTATTATTATAATCAAGGGGAAGCGCTAACCCGGAGGATTATACAGCAACTTGTGCAAAGCCAGACATAGGTAGGTAAGATTGGGTGACAGTGGAGTCAGAGTGCACATGTCTGTGGATTCCATCCCCCTCAAGGAAGGTTCCTTGATTTGGTGAGGGCTCTTGTTTTTAGGAAATGGATCTGTGCTCCTTCCCCAAATTTAAGCCTGAACCATTCCACACCCCCCCAGGCGCTGTATAATCCTCCGGGTTTGCGCTTCCCCCTTATTAAATAATAATGTGGATCCAACTCACATTGGCCTTCACATGCATGATAGAACTGAAAAATTTGGCTAATTTGGCTTTCAAAGATGGAGTCATTGCAATCTTGGCTGGTCAGTAAAGTTTGAGAACAAAAAAACGAAAGGGTTTTTCCCAACTGAACCTTTGACTTAAGACTGGGGAGATTGACACAGTTCGGGTCCTCTATATCATTCTACATGCAGGAGGAGCCAAAATGTCTATGGTGCATCCAACAAAATAAGCAGACTCTTGTGTAACTACCGCCCGGCTCCGGCTGGTTACAAGTATCTTTGCGGTTAAATCAAAACACCAGAGTAGACAAACGAAATGCAAACTTTGCAGGTGGACTATTGTCACCCCTTGCGTCATTATGTACTAGAGGGGCGATAAAATTAATGAATTAGAGACAACTCACTCAGAAATTTCAAGAAATGGCAAATTTAATTTACCACAGTGTATATACAGACCATTCTGGAAACCCCCTTGACTTTGCTACTGTAAATAAAGCATCCCAAACATGTGGCGTGTGGGGTTGTACGAACTCACCTTGAGGTTGAGGGTCGAGTCCAAGCTCCTCTGTGTGTGTTAGTTACCATTCTGTCCTAGGCACAGGGTCGATTAGTGTGTGTGTGTGTGTGTGGTGTGTGTGGTGTGGGGTGTGTGACTCAACAATCAAATTTGCACCAATAACTCATTACAGTTTGTGACAGTGTGGAAGTGTAAAATTGCTCACCTCTATAAAATTTGTTCATGATTGTAGCCATGTATAACGTAAGTAACCAATCTTACAGGATTCATTCCTTTGTAACTGTGATTCATTACCTTGAAACCTATTTCAGCTATCAAATTTTGGGGGGCCCAGGTCCCGGGACCCATTACGACCTTTTGTAACTTTAAATATCTTTGAAAACTTGTCATGATTGTGCCCAAACCTACCGATTCATTCCCTTTGTAAATTGTGAGTTCATTACCTTTGTAAGTGAGTTCATTACCTGTAACTTCTCAGCTATCAAAACTTTGGATCCAGTCCCTGACCAATTATTACTCTGTAATCTTTTGACTACCCCCAAGATGGGTATGGGGCATAATAAACATTAAACTAAACTGTCAAGGTGTAACTTAAGAATTTCCCCCTCTTCACTGTGTGTGTAGTAAAAAGATTCATCCTAATTTCAGCGTTTAGTATACTTGGATATAACATTAGCAGGTTACTTCAAAATACAAAAAAATTCTAATTTCGTGACCGAAATGTCAGTACATAGGTCTAGAAGCGCTTATCCAAAAAAAGAAACCAATAGCACATCAAATGATTTGAACATGATTTTTTTTCAATTTTAGAACCATAGAACTTTTTACATTATTTAATCTATCCTATTTATGCATCACGCTTTTTTCATTTGTAAAGTGGCCATGTTTTCTTAATTGCCTCAATTGCATTTTGTTGTCAACTGGCCGACGCCATGCAGCGAACAGTCGTTTAAAGGTTAAAGGCTGTTGACATGGCAGTGAACTAAAGACTATTTATAGTAGTTTAATAAGTATTTAACCCCCCCAAAAAAAAAAAAAAATAACATATTATGGAAAATATTAGGGTAAACCCTTTTATGACTCAACAATATACATACAAGTCATCTCATTGGGAGACAACCATATTGTTTACCGTATCACCCCGTGAGACATGTGAGAAAACTTAACCACCCATGTCACGCAGGTGCCCTCGACCTCACAATCTTATCATAATCTATCCGAGACCATTAGGATTGATAGCCCCCACAATACGTGCTACTAATAATTGTGACTGTATAGATATATTAGTGTAACTGAAGAAGGGGGGTAGTCACACATGGATTATCCATCAAGGAAACACTTGTACATAATCCCCCACTTACCAGATATTCCTGGTCATTAATGTAGCTGGATCACTCAAACCTACCCAAATTACAACAAAACCTAACTGGCAGGTACATCTGTTATAACAGAGGGTTACTTAACTTGGTGATTGATACTTCCCTTATTTCCTCCATTCACCATCTCATTTCGATGTCCTGCTCCCACCGACACGTTCCATCCAGCGGACGGGGTATCCGTTGTCTGTCCCGGTTTTAAATTTCGTGACTCAAGAACTTCACTATCCTCGATACGAGAATCACGCGTTCACATCGGAGCAGGGCGATCTTTTTCACCCCCCCGCTTTCCTTACTTAGTTGTTTACACTGAATTACATTACCTTCACAAGACATTTAACGTCTCATAATTATTATACACATTAGAGGCACTCCATTAAACCGACCATGAGTGAGGTTTAACTCACGGTATTCCCCTGACACAAAATGCCGGGCCCCAATCAGTCCACACCGTCAACCAAAATTCCCACTAATTTACCACCTTATTAGGGGTTGTCCCGTGAATCACGTCCTCACTCTCCACCGGGAACAGTTCGACACTTCCTTATAATGAAAAGGCCTATATTAATCCTTAGGCCACGTGAACCCGCCATTTCCTGTCCATGCTTCCCCACCCTTCCTCACTACATTCAAAACACCCCCCTCCTTGGCCCCAGTTGAACCAAATCCCCCCTGCACATCCGCACTTTGCCAAAGGAACTTTTGGGTTTCCCTTTCCATTGCAAATACATTTTTGCCCCCCATATCGACACTTTAAAACCCTATTAGGCGCTATCTTCGGAAATCAAAAATTTTCCACAAGAACACTTTCTTCCATCGCTTCAGTAGCTGTTTAGGTTTTGGAAACCGGTTTCAGTCGTCAATAACTTTGCATATTTTATGTTATAAATGCCCTATTTGTCAAGTTATCAATTTAGCGAATTTGTTAAAAAAATAATTTTTTTGAAACCCGGTTGCAGGTGATAATTTTACTTTTTCCGCAAGGTTTGGGATAAAAGAGGGGCATTTTAAAATTAAATACTTCAAATAAAAAAATCAAAAAGTTTTATTTCCCTTGTAAAGCTTACAATGCGGTTACATGACATACATGCCATAAAATATTAATTACAAAGAAGGCCACTAGCATGCCTAGGCATTTCGGGCAGACTACTACTAATTCTTACTCTATATTGATATGGGGTTATGGAGCAGCATGCTTGAACATACATTATTAATAAATGCATAATTAGATACATACCTGATTAGGCAATGGTTCGGTAAAACACGAAAATCCACAAATTTAAAAAAAAAAAAAAAAAAGCCTTCCCCTTAATTCAATTAAGAGAGATAGAAACCAGAAACTTACACGAAGTCAGCTATGGTAACTCCATCGCTTATTATTAGAATAACTGTTTTAAGGCATCATAACTCCTATGCATTTCCCAGCCAATCCAAGACAATTTTTCTCAGTCAAATTTAAGAAAGATATTCGCCGCCTGATCACTAAACAAGATATGTGGAAAATAAATGTATATATTTTCCGGGAAAAACAGTATTTATATGTAAATAGATGGCCAAAACTGTATTTAATAATATTTGTCATAAAAAAACGGAAAGCCTGCGTCGCGCAACGGGACTTTGCCATCTTGGTTTTGAAATTTGGGTACAACGTTAATATAATGGGAAGAATTTTCGTGCTCTAGAGGTTAAAATTGGATTGACACCTCTCAAATAGGAGGCGAAATTGTTGGATGTGCATTCCGCTAACTTGAGATATCAGACGACGGACAAGACAGCTCCAGGAACCTCAGATAACTCTCTAGATTTGTGTTATAATTCTGGCCAGTGTTTTTTAAAATTTATTTTGTGAGGTTTTTCTGAGTAAGATACAACTTAATATCCATCAAATTGGTGAGTGAATTAACATATATTTTCCTTCTGTTATGTATATTGAATTTATATATAATCATTTTTAATAAACAGTCCACAAATTTATATATTTACCAGTATTCCTGGTGTATGTATATTTCAAATTTTAAATTTAAAAGGGCCAGAGCAACTTTGTGGTTATGACAGTGGTAGGTATCGAAGGGGGACATTTTTTGCGACCTGGTGTCCCAAATCCTACTTTTTCTTAGTAACATTGATAAATAATAATTATCTTTGTTATCATTTACTGTTATTACATAATTAGTTACATTCAGAATAAATGCAATTTTCCACAAGATACTTACAGCGAATAGTGGGGTCTGGTGGCTAAAGCTCCCGCTTCACACACGGAGGGCCCGGTTCGATTCCCGGGGGTGGAAACATTCGACACGTTCCTTACACCTGTTGTCCTGTTCACATAGCAGCAAATAGGTACCTGGGTGTTAGTCGACTGTGTGGGTCGCATCCTGGGGACAAGATTAAGACCCCAATGGAAATAATTAGACAGTCCTCGATGACGCACTGACTTTCTTGGGTTATCCTGGGTGGCTAACCCCCCGGGGTTAAAAATCCGAACAAAATCTTATCTTAAGTATGATTAACACTCACCATAACCTCTGAGAATCTTGGGAATGCCCAGAGATCCACGAAGAGTTCACTAGGCATTGTTGTGAGGGGTGCCTGCGATATGGAGAAACAAATATAACAATTTTTTGCTGTAAATATACATTTTGGATATGATTTTAGGATTTATTTTATATTTTTTTTAACTCGCCAGTCATCTTCCACCGAAGTACGATAACAAAAAACAGGAAACACATGACCATCATTCATCAATCGCTGTTTGCCATAAGAATACGGACATCACAACTCGACCCTCCGAACTACATCCCCATCCATTCTGTAAGAGTGCAGGCGCTTGTACTTACCACCTCGAGGTATTTTTATTTTTATTTTTATTTAAGAACTTAAGCGCCAAACCTGCATCACCATACAACGTTAAACGAAGGAAGACATTTTGCAGGTGAAGTAAGTGCCAAGTGAAGGTCAGAGCTGGTGATGGATTTTTTTCTATTACCGAGGTGCAATTTAATGTTTTTTTTTTTTTTAAGAATATTAAGTGCAAGTTTCTTAGCTACTATAATAATAATAATAATAATAAAAAAATAAATAATAAAAATAATAATAATAATAATACCTTTATTTACTACAAGTACATGTACAAGGTATACAGGGCCCAGCTAACATCAATGATATACTACTATATAGAAAGTCCGTTGTTATGCAGAGCATTTCGGGCAAATTAGGTCAGTTTTGTCCCCCGATGCGACCCACACCAGTCGACTAACACCCAGGTACCCCTTTTACTGACAGGTGAACATAGACAACCGGGGTAAAGAAAGTGTAAATATTTTTAAGTTCCCTTCAAATCAAATTCAAAGTTTAATCTCTATAAGGATTGCTATGCTGAGTTTACATAATTTGGGTTTTTGTGTGGCTTACATGAGTAAAATAATAATTACAGAGTGTACCACTAGAACACCTACAGGCTAAGGCATTTCGGGCACTTAGATTAATTCTTAAATTTAAAATATTAAAAAATTATGAGGGAAGTTGGTATTATGGCTAAAGTGACTAAATACGTACTAGTTTTTGAGTTTAGCAATGTGAATGCTTTTTTTTTGGCACAATACCCTAGTTTCCACAAGACCAGCTAATTTGATGGGGGGATGTAATGGGAGAAAATTCTCTCCCCCAATAACAGTCCCTCAATTTAACAAAAATCATTATCAGTTGGTAAATGAATGGAGAGATGAAACTTGGATGATCTTTCAGCCACTACCTTCCATCGAACTTCAACTCTTGAAGGTTTGGTTAGGTAAGGTTCGTCAGGAAACAGGACAAATGTTTCCTGACGCGGTCTTAGTCAGATGATGACCCGCCTTTGGAGCTTTTTTGGTCATCTGACCGAGGCCTTCCGCTGGCTTATACCGTCCACCCCTTTAAAATTATGGCATTAAAAACCAGTCTGTCTATATCTTCAAATCTTGAAGATACCCACCGCTTACTAGACCTATTACATTACTAGAGATAAGTCAGGTTATTGGAAGAATGCGTAATAAGCCCCTGGCCTCTCTGGAATAACAATGAAACAAATAAAAATTCCTTCCCAGAAATTGTAAAGTCTTTGGTAAATATCTTTTAATGCCATCTTGGCCTCAGGACTTTTCCAGTGGTTTTTAAGACTGCTAGGATGATCTTTCTAGGGAAGCCCAATAAAGACATTCACCAACCTGGGAACTATAGACCTATATCTTTACTTGAAGTCACTGGAAAAAATTCTTGAGAAGGGCATTTTCCAAAAGATTTAACTACTATATGGAGTTTAATCACTTTTTACTGAAAAACAATTTGGCTTTAGAAACATAGAGGTACCAATCATGCAATAAATGTTATTTTTGATACTGTAGCAAGTCTAAAACATCAGGGGAATCTTGCCTTAATTGCCACCAGAGATGTTCATAAAGCTTTGATAGCTTATGGCAAGATGGCCTTTTATACAAACTCATTGACCTACCAGACCATAACTGGACTTTCCTCAGAGTAAATTTATAAATTTTTTTAAATCAAAGAAAAAATCATTCCCACCTTTCATGGGAGGTCGACAGAGCCTTTTATACCGACGGCTGGTGTCCCACAAGGTTCTTGTCCCCAGTCCACTTCTGTTCAACATTTATGGGGAATGACCTTCCTCAACCAGAGTTTGGTAAGATAAGATAAGATAAGATTTCGTTCGGATTTTAACCCCCGGAGGTTAGCCCCCCCAGGAAAAACCCAAGAAAGTCAGTGCGTCATCGAGGACTGTCTAACTTATTTCCATTGGGGTCCTTAATCTGCCCCCAGGATGCAACCCACACCAGTCGACTAACACCCAGGTACCTATTTGCTGCTAGGAACAGGACAATAGGTGTAAGGAAAAACGTGTCGAAATGTTTTCCACCCCCCGGGGAATCGAACCCGGGCCCTCCGTGTGTGAAGCGGGAGCTTTAGCCACCAGGCCACCGGGCCACTTGATACCATTAACGATTGGTGATACGATTGTGACACATTTTCCCAGATGATGTTATTCATGTCGTCTCATCAGCTCCGGTAACAGGAAAATACAAGTATAAAGAGAGTCATAGAAAAAATGAATATTGAACTTTGGCAGATTTACCCCATACAACAAGATATTCCTGCCATAAATGTACGCCTTGACACCCAAAAAAAGAAACAACTCTATACAAATGCAAGAACTATACATGCCAGAATAGAGAACATCCTATACAAGTGGTAAATACCACGGATTATACCATCAATACTCCTCCTCACAGGACTCAAAGAATGACTCTCCACAGAGGGTCCGTCTTTTTTATACATAAAGATGATTACCCTCGACCCATGAATTGAGCAACCTCCCTGATGAAAAAATTGGGTAACACCAGAACCCTCTATGTATACTGAGAACATCATCGCCCCCAATTAGGAGACATCTTATATAACAATCTAATGTAAAAAATTATGCTATTTAATATGGCTGACACCACCTGTAAGAAGCCTTTGTCACGGAATTCTATAAACGGGCCAAAAAATTTATTGCCTTCATTCGCAAAATATCCGTTGTGCAATCGCAAAAAAAAAAAAAAAAAAAAAAAGCAGTTGCAACTTGTATAATTACTACCAATTCAGAGTCATGTACTTATATTCTGTTATATCTATGTGATTCTGATGGGTTAGTCTTAAAACCTCTTAAAGAATATCTATCATTTCACGTACACTTTTTAAATTACACCAGTGGTTGGGCCACTTACCTTTTATATCCTACCCCTCTCCCCCCTCCCACCCTTTTTCCAAAATTTCTATCCTTACCCATCCTTCTTCCTTACCCATCTCACCAAAGCTCTGGTCGGGAAATACCGAATACCGAATAGTTTTCAGTTTTGGAGTATCACAGGCCAGTTAGATTCATTTTTTTAAGATTGAGATTGAAAATTTGTTTATGGCAAAGGGGTGAGTGAGTGTAAGTGTGAACCACCCAGGTGGTATTCTTTGTAATTAGTTGACGGGGTGTATCAGGGAGATAAAAATTTTTCTAATGGTAGTTTTTAAAGGGTGATGAACGTGTCTGCAGTTCTAGATTTTTTCAGGTAGGGTGTTTCCAGATTTTAGGGCCTTTGAATACATTGAATTTTTGTAAAGGTTTAGTCGGACACGGGAATTCATAGAGATGTTTGTGTCTGGTGTTATGCCGTGGGTTCTGCCCACAACTATCAAGAAAGCGTTTTAGACTTTAAGACGGTACGATCACTTTGTGAAGTAAGTAGTGTATTTTAGCATTGTTTTGAGGATGCATTTGGTACGTCTATGATATTAGGAGGAAAAAGGGGAATGGCCTGGGAATGCTGCCTTGGGTACACCAGTGTTCATTGGCAAGTAAACGTCGTAGTCATTCAGACTGGCTTTTTTCGTTGTGGTCCTTATACGTCCTCTGATCTATAAAAACCCATAACACCAACTATATTTAAATACATTCATAAAGGAGTGTTAAATCCCAGGAAGGGGTCAGGCCTAATTCTTGGATCAAGAGCTCTTTACCAGCACGTAGAACCTTCCTTGAGGAAACAGCAGACTATAGCTCCGGGGTATCTATTTACTGCACGGTTTACAGGGGAAAACAGATGTAAAACGACTTAGTTTAAACATCTGCTGTAGCGGGGACGAGTGGTCTGTATCATCACTCTCAACTAATGAAGAGGAAAACAAAGGGAAAAAAGAAACTGGGAGAGAAAAACGGGAAACAAGGGCGAGTGAATGTGAAAAAATTATAAAATTATATAGCCCACCTCGAGCTAACCGAAAAATTATTTTCAGCCAAATATTAAATAGACATACCCATCCAAGCCTCATTGCTTTTCAGAGTATCATTTTCAACTAAAAGGTACATATGTGTTATATACTAACTGTTTAACTTGTGGAAGATTTGGATAATTAATGTTGTTGCTGAAGAGATGTATTTTTAATGTCGACAAATGAAAGGGGTTCTGACCCTGAAAAAGAAAATAATCAGGGAAAAAATATAGACAAAAGGTAGATCTCAATCAAAACAATTAAAAAATACTTGGAGTTCGGATAGCAGTAATCTAAAGCCAAGGCAACTGCAAAAGTGTTTGAAATAAAGCTAATAGATTTCCTGACCTTATAAACAGGACTTATAAATAATAAAGTACTCAGGTTATACTTGAACTTTAAATATCCTATTGAAGAAACTGAAATTTTTAAATAATGTTTTTTATTCATAATCTGTGAATGCTTCATCCGATCAGCTTCAACGCCCTTAATAACTATTATTATAATCAAGGGGGAAGCGCTAAACCCGTAGGATTATACAGCGCCTGTGGGGGGATGGAAGGTATTCAGGAACTGGAGTACAGATCCAGTTCCCTAGATCAAGAGCCCCCTCACCAGCATCAAGGAAACCTTCCTTGAGGGGTATATAACTTGAGAAAGCAGATTCATACTTAAAGCGCTGGTGTGTTTTGTATGCCTTCGATTGGATTTAAACATTTCAAAGTAAGTGTACATACCTTGGTTAAAGATTCGAACAAGTTTTTGGCTGTGTAGGTACTAGTTTGCAAATTTTATTGAAAAATTGGGATATTAAATATCTGAGATAATTTGTGAATGTATCTTCTGATTGTCTTCAAATCTTCGGGGTTGATGTGTAGCTGCATTTGAAATGCATATCATACTCTTTCTTTAAAAATGCAACCAAAACTTATCATTATGTCAGGCGGGACCACCCTGTTTATGAAAATGAAAGTGTTTTTATTATTATTAAAAAACATTAAAAAAACATATTATTATATTAAAAAAAACAAGCGCTAAACCCATGAGGATCATTCAGTGAATGTTTTATGATTCAAGGCTGTAGCCTTGGAATTTTAAAATGAAGCAGCTACAGTACCAGCAAACAGGAGTATATTGGGTTATTTATGCATATAGACTAGGCCTATAGAATAATCTTAAGTTTTTTACTGAAATTTGTTCTAAATTAAATTACGTAATGTCCCTTTTATGCGCCCATAATTTTTATACCGTCGAGACCACTGTACATAAAAATTTTACATGTTCGCAAAGCTTAAATAAAAAGCTAAGGGCCTATAGGTTATAATTCACGTGATTTACTGAAACTTTAAACTTTCTTCTATATTGTTGGTCATTTTGTACCTACCATCGAACCAATTTTCCACAACGTCGCCACATCCCCTGGATATAAACGAGCTTTCCGGAGCTCTGAAGCTGCCTAAATACTAAACTAAACTAAATAACAGTAGCCAGACTTTCTCACGAGGTATCAGGGACAAGTTTGGTATGGTATGGTAAACAAAATTTTTCTACACAGCCGGGAACTTTTACTACAGGACAGAATCATTTGGTCCTCTATCAAAATCATTTTCGATGGAGGCCCAAGTCTTGACCTCTTGTTCATACAAGAGGTAAAGACTTGTTTTGAAGAAGTTATTATTATTACCATTTTATTTGGGGAAGCGCTAAACCAAAAGGGATCTCAGCACCTGAGTTTGTAAAATTTTAGTGCAATTTTTTTTTATATTTTATTTAAAAGACATACATAGTACATAAAAATAAACGACAAATTACATAGTGAAAACAGTGATGAAAAATTCTGCATAGTACATGTACTTTCCAATTAACATATTACATCTGAAAGACAAATCTGTACAGTAAACAATGACCATTCCAATCCTTGAAGTAATGACATTATGTCTGGAACACTAAATCTAACCTAATGACTCCTTGGCAAGTACATCTCATTCCTGATTGTACATCCTGCCACGGAATGTACACCTTACATTCTGAAAACACTACCCCCCCCCCTTCTTGCATGTCAATCCACCTGACACGTAACAATCTTTATATATAACTGTAAAATTTATGAAACACTTTCATTATTCCATATTGAACAACATGATACGTTCAGTAAACACTCAATGTATTGATAAAAAATATAAAATTCAATTCTACAAAGATTCATGTACAACGTATATCTACTAAACAACCCAAACATATCACCTTCTCCAGGAAGGTATAAATATATACATATGTTACATACACTTTACAACACAACCAGTGAAACTACAAAAACCTAATCCTAAAGTCATCCATCAATTACCCTATAATATATATCAATTCAATGGTAACCTAAACCTACGGGCTCTATAGAGCTCCCATGAAAAAACAATATGTATTAAGAAAACAGGATAAGTCAAGCTTTCTAAAAATATTTCACCCATATCATTAAAACCACTACTAAATGTAAGTCTGTTAGCACAAAACATAACAGTGCATGACCTTCACACGTCGATAAATACTGAAGCCTTCCTACCACACGCAGTACTTCATGTGTATTGTGAAAATTTGTGTGGACTGCCTCCAAGTGAGTCGCCTACCCTGGCAAACTCTGTTGACACCGAGCTCTGAGGTGGGTACCTCAGCCTCACAAGTGGCTTATAGAACAGATTTTCACAAATGATTGGTATTGCAAGAAACTTCGCCTGCATGCACGTATAAAGGACTAACTTACTTGGTGTTGCAGCATATATCCTGATCTTCAACTTCCTAAGCCTAGCTTTAGCCCCTTTGGACTTCCCCTTGGAAACCACGTGCAACCGGGAAGCATTAAATTCCTGCAATATTCAAAACGTTATTAGTGTCCTGCCTGCACCTCAGAAATTCCTATATCCAAGAGGGGATGTATCCCCTAGTATAACTATGCAGACCAACCTAAACTTCAGACGGCTCTGAGACGCGGTACATACGGGGATACTCTCCTGTAGCACCCCGGG
>NW_026472124.1:0-10000 GCF_026875155.1 Cherax quadricarinatus
TCTGACATGTCCCAACCCCAGCCCCGGGAAAGGCACATCTCTGTCTGACCTTTGTTTTCTGTTACAAAATGCATGGTCCATATATTTTGCCGGAGAATCGCCTACTATTAAAATATTCTTACCTTGATAGCAGGGGAATCAGTGGTACCTCTAACCTCACTAACCACTGAAATACACTCGTCTTGGAAAACAGAGAATCGATTTCCTACCTTCACATCTTTCTATTAACTTCCTTATTTCCTTTCTTCCTGAACTGTGAACCATTTGCCACTATCACTGCTGGTGACCATTTTCTCTTACCAGCTAAATCTTCTCACACTCACCCCCAATCTCATTTATGCAAAGCTTCAGCTTCCTATTTTTCTCCTGAAGAAGTAGAATCTCCTTCTTCAACACTTGAACCTGAGATTCTAAAACACTACAAAAAGCCATGGTGCTTGGTAACAGCCACGCTAACTCCCAAGAGCTTAGGCAGGTTTATGACCGCACGTGACCACTGACCTCAGCCGTACTGACCACTGACCTCATAACATAATGAAGCTCCAAATCAAGACTTCCCCAAGTGGTGTAGAGCAGCTGGTGTTCCTAACTCTAGAAAATTGGTGAAAACTAATCATGGTGGAAAATCTCTTGAATGGGTGGTCAGAAGGTGAGGAATCTACCTTGAGATCATAGTTAGTAACTGCCGGGTCCGGGTAATATGCTGTACATAGAGTCCTTATGAGATCAGGACAAGATTGGATAAGTTAAATTGTAAGGTACACATGCCTAAAAGTATAGGTTTCGAGAGTCGTAGGGCATAAACCAGCTGGAAACCTGTAATATCCTGTTGAGGATTTTAAATTTACGTCTCCTAGTGGGGATGTTTGCCTGAATAATATTGCATTCCAGATTAGCTGGTACATGGCTTCACTAACATTAAATTCTTCATGTATCTTTGGGGAAAGTCTTGTAAATACCAAGATTTTTTTTTAATTTTTCATTTTTTCCCCCGAAATGGTTAGCTTATTATGCGTTTCATTTCCATGCTGTGGACAGTAGCGGAGAAAACATCGGGTACACAATTGACTTAGGAACTTTAAAATGCACGTGGGTGAATCGAGTACATCTGAATTATTATCTACAATTTGTCTTACATGTTACGATAAAATTTAGGGAATTTGCTCAATATGTCTCGTATATTTTCTTTATTAATAAGATATCTTGGCATATCACATGTGTGATTATACTATTTCTATATTCATTAATAAAGGACGTAGTGTTTAAGAAAGTGACCATAAGGTTGACCACATTGAGTGTGTCTTTTTTGCTTCTGCCATCCTGCCAGACGTTCTTGTAACCAAGTCTACTACAACTCTAACATCAGTCTCTGTATTATAGTAAACAATACCGACAGGATGAAGATTGAGACACTTATGCACCATATAGGAATCTTTATTTAGGAAACGTTTCGCCACACAGTGGCTTCATCAGTCCAGTACAAAGCGGAGAGGTGCAAGAAGAGGAGATTGAGGTAATCAGTCCCTCAGCCTGGAGTCGATGTGTTCAGTCCATGTGTTCAGTGTGGCGAAACGTTTCCTAAATAAAGATTCCTAATTGGTGCATAAGTGTCTCAATCTCCAACTTGTCGGTTTTCAAAACCATTCATCACAACCGACAAGACGAATAATTACACACATGTACAACATCTGAGTTGCACATGTGACTAATTCTTCATAAGTCAGTCTGTTTACATTGTTAGTTGCTCTGTAGATCATCGTATCCACGTTCTTGTTATCATAAAGAGAGACCTTCTCGGGCTTTTAACGGAATTTCTATGACATTCCTTTTATTTAATTCTCTCCTAATGCTAGACAGATCTTTTGTAGATGAATGGTTCAGAGAACCGACATGTTGATAAATTAGACACATTAGATATCCAAGAGTTGCACATGTGTCTTATTTACTAGACAGATCTACCTAGCTCATCAATTTTTTCATGGAGTAATTCGATGTGTGAGGGAATCCAATATTTCTTTTTCACTGATTTTTTTTTGAGCACATATTCTTGCTTTCTCCAACGAGCATATTGTTAGAAGCTCACAGTTATGACATAGAATAACAGATTCAATTTCCGTGACGCAAATTAAGTTTAGTGTCATTAGTATGACAAGTGCCAAGGTGTTAATTCTTATGCCTAACTCAACAAGGTTGTGATGAATGGTTTGAAAAACCGACATGTTGAAGATTGAGACACTTATGTAGCATATGGGAATCTTTATTCAGGAAACGTTTCGCCACACAGTGGCTTCATCAGTCCAATACAAAGAGGAAGGCGTAAGGAGAGGAGGAGAATGAGGTAATCAGTCCCTCAACCTGGAGTCGATGTGTTCAGTACATTCTACAAGATTGATGGACTGAACACATCGACTCCAGGTTGAGGGACTGATTACCTCATTCTCCTCCTCTCCTTACGCCTTCCTCTTTGTATTGGACTGATGAAGCCACTGTGTGGCGAAACGTTTCCTGAATAAAGATTCCCATATGCTACATAAGTGTCTCAATCTTCAACAAGGTTGCTTTAGTTCTTATAGAGAGGTAGCAACAGTAACAGATGCAGCCCTGCCAGTGGACTCATGCTTAGATCCGTCAGTCTGTATGGTTTGTCATATATTACTAAAATTTTTAGAAATGTCTTCTTCAGTATTAGCCTCTGCGAGTGATTAAAGGAAGGTATTACTAGTGATGAGTGTCTTGGGAGGGACTTTAAGATATGTGATATTAAATGAATAATTCCCATGGAATGGCGAAATTATCTTGTCTAGAAACAGTTAGCGTAGGTTATAATGGTTAATATGAACGCATGTTTTCACAGCCCGGTTCGTCTGCGTTTGTTTCCTTCTAGATATTTAGTCAGATATGTAGTTAGAATTTGATTCATGTCATAACATTCTAATACCAAGTAGGTGGAACTAATGCTACTGTCATGAAGCTTAAAAACGATCATGCGTTAGTCTGTGGGCTTCACCCTGTAGTAACATCCGTTAATCAGACGACATGAAATGCATGTGCACAGATTACCGCAAGATAAATGCTGTAACCAAGCTAGATTGATATTGATGAAAGTTAAGACACATGTGCAACATCTGGGTATCTTAATTGTAGACGTTTCGCCATCCAGTGGCTTTATCAATACAGATTCTAGGCCATAACTTCAAGATAGTAGAACGTTATACGAAACATGAGGTGATCAGTCCCTCAGCCTCTGAGTTGGTGTGAACAGCACCGTAGTTGAGGAGATTTTGGAGCACAGACAAGGAGGCTGGTGCTCATATAGGCGTCAGTGGATAGGGACGGATAGCAGACGAGGGCATACTCATTGGAAGGTGGGATTCCCCAGTTGAAGTAGGTCATACCCAAAGGGATGGGTTAGTTGTAGTAGTAGTTGTAGTAGCAGTGAAGAAGGTCTTGTAGATGTCCTCTGAACCAAGATTCCATAATGTTTCAGTGTCTGACAAGTTGTGCAAGAAAGGTATACAATACCTGACGCCTATATAAGCGCCAGCCTCCTTGTCTGTGCTTTAGAATCTCCACAACTACGGTACTCCTCACACCAACTCCAAAGCTGAGGGACTGATTACCTCATATTTTGTATATAGTTCTACTGTCTTGGAGTTATGTCCTTGAATCTGTATTAATAAAACCACTGGATGGCGAAACGTCTACAATAAAAATACCCAGATGTTGCACATGTGTCTTAACTTTCATCTTGTCAGTTTTGTATACCTTTCTTGCACAACTAGATAAATAGTCATTACCATGGACAGATAACGTCACTGACTTGGTGGGAAATGCAAAAACATGCCTAAGCTGGATCTCTTGAGATATTTTGATATCATAAAGTCTTCCTGACAGGGTGAAAGAAGTCTGCCTTTACTATTAAGGTTAGCTTATATGTTTATAAGATCATAGCATTTCCAATGAGACACAGGCAATATTTCATTGCAGGATGATGCAGTTGCATGGTGGGGAGACGTAACAAGACGTAACACCTGTAACACCTGTAGTGACTGGAAGCTTTGTTTACAAAGCTTGAGTTCAGACAAGCAAAAGCAATTTTCCTGGTGCATATCACTAAACAAGGTTAGTACTTCCTGTATCAGCAAAGATGGACGTGATACATGGTAACTAGGTGTCTACCAATAGAAAATCTGGGTTCTGATTTTTGGGAATGGCTAGATTTTAACAACCTTATAGCTGGAATTCTTCACATGCTCAATCTCTATGCAAACAAATCGAAAATGTAAATTTGTTTGGAATGATCCTTCTTTAATAATGCAGAACCAAATTATAACAAGAAGTATTTCGATCGCTGTGTGATCCGATAAAGATATCCCCATATTGCATAACCCCAGTCTCCTGTACCTCAATAAAAGCTGTTAAAATAGTGCAGAGTGCAGCATAAGTTTGTAATGTAGTGAAACATTAGTGTTGCAAATCTCAAGTGAATCAGAAGAGTCATTCACAAATCATTATTTTATCAAACTGGCCATATCCCACCGAGGCAGGGTGGCTCGGAAAGAAAAACGAAATTTTCTCTTTTTAAATTTAGTAATGCATACGGAAGGATGGGTTACTAACCCCTTGCTCCCGGCAGTTTAGTCGCCTCTTACAACACGCATGGTTAACGGAGGAAGAGTTCTGTTCCACTTCCCCATGGAGGCAAGTCATCACATGGAAACTAATACCCAGCCCCCAGAACATTAAGTTTGAAGACATTCACAAGTTACATCATCAAGTTACCGGCGTTAAAGGGTTGAAGGTAACTGGAAGCAACACTCGAAAATTATCCCGTGAAAAGCAGTGTTTAAATTTCCCCAGTTTCTTACACCCCCTCCCCCCCACCAAAAAAAAAAAATAGGATGTACACAGGCCTAAATTAGTCCCAACTTTTCACTAAAAAATTACCAGTTTTTAAACAATTAAGCACATACAAATTTTTAATAGTGATCTTGAGAACACACAAATATTATAGGCACATAAAAATACATTAAGTTAATTTAACACATGATTACCAAATAAAATCAGTGTGACTTAATTCAGAAAAGACGAGACAGTCTCCAATTATTTCACAGAAACCAATTTAATTAATAAAATTGGGTCATAAAAGAATATCAAAATAATGATAAAGTTTAAAGTTGACCAGAAGATACATTTTCCAATTACTAGACAGAATTCAAAAAATAACTTCACCTACTCAGCCTTAACCCGTGAAACAGTTTATCTACGATACATCAACCATTAAAGACTGACACCGTTCACGACTGTTTTATTGTAATCAGAAGAAAGCACCAGATTAGTTTGGGGTCATATACCGACATCTGAATGGCAGGCAATCAGATACGATCCAAGCATCAAGGTAAAGACAATAAAGTAAAACAATAGTATACCATATAGAGATAAAGTGTCGAAATGGCACTTAGACACAGCACTAACAACACCAACTTTTTTCCTATGTTGTAATATTGAAGCTGAGCAGACGAGGCTTCTTACAGTTATCATGTGTAAATAAAATCTTGTATGTCATACAGGTATGTAAATAACACCATCAGTGTTGAAAATTTGAAGTCTATCGAATAAGGCGTTCTCAAGTAATAAACATATTTTTTTTTTTTTGATGAAAGACAAATTTTCTGAGAATATTCCGAAAATAGAAGTTTCTCATCGTTAAACTTAAAAAGCCATAAACACGCGATTTTGTTTTTTCTTAGTTTTTATTTTCTTCCTGCCATAGCCGGCAGGACCTACTTAAAACCCTCGCTCATCTTTCATGGGGAAGATCGACGACCTCTCCTTCGACTGCATTCAGCCCTAATTTTGTCGAGACGAGGCTATGGTGAACAGATATATTCAGCGGTCTCTCCTGCAACTCTTTCTAGACTTGATCCCATCTATCATCAGGGATTACGTTTTTGATTAGGTGTTTCTCTCTTCTCTCCTGTCGTGAGCCTATATGCAGAGGCGAACGTTCTATCCTTGAACGATCGATTGACGTGATGTCCATTACCTGTGTTATTTTGTCCGCTCTCATGACCTTCACGATCCTACTACATACAGGAGAGTAATGGACGTCAGTAGAGATTCATTATTTGCTCGCCGCCTCTATTTACTCCGTCTCTTTTTTCTTCATCTTCACTCGCTCTTGTCTTCTCTTCAATTGCTCTGTTTATATGTTCATGTAGCATCTAACTTTTCTTTTCCTCCCTTAGGAGGTTCTGACAGTTCGCGTCTGTTCTTTTCCACTGCCGTACAAAAAAGCTCAAATACCTACAGTTGCTTCTAGTTCCCTTTTTCTTAACCACTTCCGGCCTTATTCTCATGCTATTGCAGTGTAAACTATTATGGTTCTAAATCTTCTGACGGTGTCGGGTTTGTAGCAGTGTTCCCGGACAGCGTTATACGAGGTCATTTATTAGCCTCAGCTGAACTGTATGCAATTCTCATAGCGATTATCCGCATTGCATCTATGTCTAATGGTAGTTGATAACCATCTTACAATACAGTAGAGTGGAAGCTCACTTGGCTTTTCTTCAAGCTCCAGCTACTCAATACAATGTCTAAATTCACCGTGTTTTTTTTTTTTGTTTTTTTTTTGTTTTTTGTAGGGAGGTACTACCCTCCTGCCAAGTGAGTGTACAACGAAAACCTGTAATTGCTTTACATGATGGTAGGATTGCTGGTGTCTTTTGTCTGTCTCATAAATATGCAAGAATCCAGGTACGTCTTGCTACTTCTACTTACACTTAGGTCACACTACACATACATGTACATGTTTAGTTATACACACTCATCTGAGTTTTCTTTGATTTTATCTTAATAGTTCTTGGTCTTATTACTTTTCCTTTTATATCCATGGGGAAGTGGAATAAGAATCTTTCCTCCGTAAGCCATGCGTGTTGTAAAAGTCAACTAAAATGCCGGGAACAATGGGCTAGTAACCCATTTTCCTGTAAAAATTACTAAAAATAATAATAAGAAGAAAATTGTCAAAGTGGGAAGTCTGAATGTGCGTGGATGTTGTGCAGATGATAAGAAAGAGATGATTGTGGATGTTATGAATGAGAAGAAGCTGGATGTCCTGGCTTTAAGTGAAACAAAGCTGAAGGGGGTGGGAGAGTTTCAATGGAGAGGAATAAATGGGATTAGGTCAGGGGTTTCAAATAGAGTTAGAGCTAAAGAAGGAGTAGCAATAATGTTGAAGGATAAGCTATGGCAGGAAAAGTGGGACTATAAATGTATTAATTCAAGGATTATGTGGAGTAAAATAAAGGTTGGATGTGAAAAGTGGGTTATAGTAAGCGTATATGCGCCTGGAGAAGAGAGAAGTGTAGACGAGAAAGAGAGAGATTTTGGGAAATGTTGAGTGAATGCGTGGGGAGTTTTGAACCAAGTGTGAGAGTAATGGTGGTTATGGATTTCAGTGCTAAAGTGGGTAAAAATGTTATGGAGGGAGTAGTAGGTAAATCTGGGGTGCCAGGGGTAAATGTAAATGGGGAGCATTTAATTGAGATTTGGTAATAAGTAATACATATTTTATGAAAACGAGGATAAATAAATATACAAGGTATGATGTAGCACGTAATGAAAGTAGTTTGTTAGATTATGTATTGGTGGATAAAAGGTTGATGGGTAGGCTCCAGGATGTACACGTTTATAGAGGGACAACTGATATATCGGACCATTATTTAGTTGTAGCTACAGTTAGAGTAAGAGGTAGGTGGGACAAGCGGAAGGTGGCAACAACAAGTAAGAGGGAGGTGAAAGTGTTTAAACTAAGGGAGGAGGAACTTCGGGTGAGATATAAGCGACTATTGGCAGAAAGGTGGGCTAATGCAAAGATGAGTAGTGGGGAGGTTGAAGAGGGTTGGATGAGTTTTAAAAATGCAGTATTGGAATGTGGGGCAGAAGTTTGTGATTATAGGAGGGTGGGGGCAGGAGGAAAGAGGAGTGATTGGTGGAATGATGAAGTAAAGGATGTGATAAAAGAGAAAAAGTTAGCTTATGAGAGGTTTTTACAAAGCAGAAGTGTTATAAGAAGAGCAGAGTATATGGAGAGTAAAAGAAAGGTGAAGAGAGTGGTGAGAGAGTGCAAAAGGAGAGCAGATGATGGAGTGGGAGAGGCACTGTCAAGAAATTTTAATGAAAATATGAGCAAATTTTGGAGTGAGTTAAACAAATTAAGAAAGCCTAGGGAACGTATAGATTTGTCAGTTAAAAACAGAGTAGGGGAGTTAGTAGATGGGGAGATGGAGGTATTAGGTAGATGGCGAGAATAGTTTGAGGAACTTTTAAATGTCGAAGAAGAAAGGGAGGCGGTAATTTCATGCACTGGACAGGGAGGTATACCATCTTTTAGGAGTGAAGAAGAGCAGAATGTTAGTGTGGTGGAGGTATGTGAGGCATTACGTAGAATGAAAGGAGGTAAAGCAGCTGGAACTGATGGGATCATGACAGAAATGTTGAAAGCAGGGGGGGATATAGTGTTGGAGTGGTTGGTACTTTTGTTTAATAAATGTATGAAAGAGGGGAAGGTACCTAGGAATTGGCGGAGAGCATGTATAGTCCCTTTATATAAAGGGAAGGAGGACAAAAGAGATTGTAAAAATTATAGAGGAATAAGTTTACTGAGTATACCAGGAAAAGTATACGGTAGGGTTATAATTGAAAGAATTAGAGGTATGACAGAATGTAGGATTGCGGATGAGCAAGGAGGTTTCAGAGTGGGTAGGGGATGTGTAGATCAAGTGTTTACATTGAAGCATATATGTGAACAGTATTTAGATAAAGGTAGGGAAGTTTTTATTGCATTTATGGATTTAGAAAAGGCATATGATAGAGTGGATAGAGGAGCAATGTGGCAGATGTTGCAAGTATGTGGAATAGGTGGTAAGTTATTAAATGTTGTAGAGAGTTTTTATGAGGATAGTGAGGCTCAGGTTAGGGTGTGTAGAAGAGAGGGAGAATACTTCCCGGTAAAAGTAGGTCTTAGACAGGGATGTGTAATGTCACCATGGTTGTTTAATATATTTATAGATGGGGTTGTAAAAGAAGTAAATGCTAGGGTGTTCAGGAGAAGGGTGGGATTAATTATGGGGAATCAAATACAAAATGCGAATTGACACAGTTACTTTTTGCTGATGATACTGTGCTTATGGGAGATTCTAAAGAAAAATTGCAAAGGTTAGTAGATGAGTTTGGGAGTGTGTATAAAGGTAGAAAGTTGAAAGTGAACATAGAAAAGAGTAAGGTGATTAGGGTATCAAATGATTTAGATAAAGAAAAATTGGATATCAAATTGGGGAGAAGGAGTATGGAAGAAGTGAATGTTTTCAGATACTTGGGAGATGACTTGTCGGCGGATGGATTTATGAAGGATGAAGTTAATCATAGAATTGATGAGGGAAAAAAGGTGAGTGGTGCGTTGAGGTATATGTGGAGTCAAAAAACGTTATCTATGGAGGCAAAGAAGTGAATGTATGAAAGTATAGTAGTACCAACACTCTTATATGTGTGTGAAGCTTGGGTTGTGAATGCAGTAGCGAGGAGGCGGTTGGAGGCAGTGGAGATGTCCTCTCTAAAGGCAATGTGTGGTTTAAATATTATGCAGAAAATTCGGAGTGTGGAAATTAGGAGAAGGTGTGGAGTTAATAAAAGTATTAGTGAGAGGGCTGAAGAGGGGTTGTTGAGGTGGTTTGGCCATTTAGAGAGAATGGATCAAAGTAGAATGACATGGAGAGCATTTAAATCGGTAGGAGAAGGAAGACGGGGAAGGGTTCGTCCTCGAAAAGTTTGGAAGGAAGGGGTAAGGGAGGTTTTATGGGCGAGTGGCTTGGACTTCCAGCAGGCGTGCATGAGCGTGTTCGATTGGAGTGAATGGAGACGAATGGTATTTGGGATCTGACGATCTGTTGGAGTGTGAGCAGGGTAATATTTAGTGAAGGGATTCAGGGAAACCGGTTAT
>NW_026472125.1:0-11898 GCF_026875155.1 Cherax quadricarinatus
ATTAAATTTTAAATATGCTGACCCAAACTATTATACTTCTCTTGCATCTGATTAATTTCAGCGACTCTGTTTTGTACTTACACAATTTTACTGTTTCCATTACGAATCCATTGTAAGGACACCTCATTATCAGACCAATTACAGTGTGCTAATATTTATCTCCTGCAACTTATTTCTTATATAATTAGCTAATTTGACACCTACATAAATGGCTGTTAATGCAACTGAGGTAAGGTACGTGATTTAATTGGAGACACTTTAGCCTTAGACATAACAAGAGAAATAATACTATTATATTGAAGGTAAGCAACTGCTCCATATGCCAATTTTGAAGCATCACGAAAAATGTAGAGTATGTTTTTCCTATGGATTGGCCACCTGGCATGGGAACTCCAACATTGGAATTTTTTTCATAATCATCAATTAATTCATCCCACCTGTTAATGAATCCTCAGGTAGAGTTTCATCCCAAGCACATTTAAGCTTCCATGCTTCTTGTATTAATAATTTCTCTCTTATAGTAAGGGATGATACTAAACCTAGTGGATCAAAACATTTGGAAACTTCAGCAAGCAAAACTCTCTTAGTTAATTTATTGGGCATACTGTAATTATTAGGTTTTAACATTAACAAATCTCTCTCGTATCCCAAGTTAATCCCAATACATTACTACATTTTGGTACTTCATCTCCAGGTAATCTTTACTTATTTTGTCCTTTAATTTGGATGAATTACTATTCCATTCCTTCAGAGGCATATTTGCACTTTGCATTATTTTATTAGCCTCTCCATAAGTCATTAACAGTTCCTCTTCAGTTGACGTCACACCCAGGAAATTGTCCATATGAAATTGTTTGCTCATTACTTTACTCAATGGACTTCCCGTACGTTTAAGGTGTGCATTTATCGTCGCTTGAAGTAGAATGGACTGGATGTAGCACCAAATAATATGCTCCTAAAGCGAAAGGTTTTCAGAGGGCTAAGTGGGTCACTAAGAGTCTCAGGCTATAAGAAGCAGGTACAATCCCAGTCAGCCTCTTGTAAACCCACTCTTAGGAAAGCTTTACTTATGTCAGTCGTAAAGGCATAATTCTTCACTCTGAAATTTAATGAGATATCTCCTAATTTTTCCGTCAACGACGGACCTGTCATCAAACAGTCATTTAAACTAGGTGCATTTTTGTTACTCCTGGCACTACAATTAAACACAATCCTCAGAGGAGTGGTCTTAGAATTCTTCTTCACTCCGTGATATGGCAAATAGTGACCATAAATTTTGGCTTGCTCAGGAGGTACCTCTTCTATAAATTTACTAATTAATTGTTCAGTAATTATATCATATAGGCAGTCAACAATTCTGGTGTCTTAATCAGTTCGCGAAGCTGAGCCTTTAATTGTCTGTATGTCATTCTGTAATTAGTGGGCAATTCTGGATGGCTCAGCCTCTCACGGAAGATGTACCCAGTAATTGTCTGACTTTCTTCATTTACATTTATTCAAATGCTGCCTAATTCCCACAATTTATGCACTGGCTCAACACCATCCTCTATGGAAGAATTATAATGGGGCACGATTTCATGAGTAAGACACACAGTGATAGTATTTATAGTTTCCTCTAGTCATGCATTATTATTACGAGGAATCCTACCATACATTACCTGGCCTCCTGCAGTCTTTAAAAGGGTGACACCACATTTCTTTACCATACCCTTTACAAAGGAGGCATAATAGTCACTACCTATCAAAATATTTATTGGGCCTACAGAATCATCAATTACACCAGAAGGTGCTAAATTTACATTAAGTGAAAGTCTTTCTGTAGCTTTACTAAGCCCTATTGTAGATATTTTCTGCATTAACACGTTTTTTCTCATTACCCAAACTGACAGTTACATAAACAGTGTCATACAATTGAGCCCTTTTATCCGAGAGAAAACCAGATAATTTTAGAGTTGTAGGATCTCCCATTTGTACTTTCATCCCATTAAGACATTTATGTTTTATGAAAGTACGTTGTGATCCTTGGTCTAATAATGCAGTTACATTTTTTTATTTATGCCTTTTATCATCAATTTTTACCTGTAACACAGGTAAGGCTACTTCAGCAAAACCATCATTATTAACATTAGCAGCAATTTTTACATTAGCCACAATTGTGTCAGGATTAGTCAACATTATCATATAGACCCTTACACATGACTATATGGTGTCTTCCTTTGTGACATTGATAACAGTTGTTTAATTTGGCATGACAATCCTTTACATTGTGATTACCTAGACATCTGATACATCTGTCAAGTTCCTCCAATCTTTCAACTTTATCATTCCATGAATGTATGCACTGCAATTATTAGAAAAATGAGTATCCTTGCAGAAGAGACAATCTCTCTTTTCTTTGTCTGGTTTCTTATTAACTGGGCTACTCTTAGGAGGGACTTATTCTTCTTAACCTTGTGGAAAATCATATTTCTGATTCCTGCTACTTGATATGTACCTATGCAACTCTTTTTAGAGATGAATTGATTATTAACATTGGGGATAAATTTTTCCCTTTGTGAAACTTGACAGATACCTCAGAGTTTTTTGGTTTCCATCTTTAAAATAGTTGTGGCTGGTCTGCAACTGAACAATTAATTCTTGTAGACCTAGTCTTATTTCCTCCAGCCCAAAAAAATAACCTTTGTGATACTTGTTCAAGAGTCCATTCAATGTTTTACAGCTTAATTTATTCTGTACAAGGGCACTCAATAACCATCTGTTTCCTTCAGATTATATTTTATTACTTAAAGTTTTGAGAGTGCTCTCCATTTTAAAACTCTAAACGCTGTAAACCTTTGTAATTGTGATCTGGAGTTTTTAAATAACAATGAAATTCACTAGATCCAACCTACTTTGTTCTATATTACCATAAGTGCCCTTCAACAAGTCAACGCTTCTTTGTAAGAGTCATCTACATTGGGAAAGGGTTGTATGAGTATGTGAGCATCTCCTCCTTTTCTATCCTTTGAGGTAAAATAATTTAGTAACATATGCTAGGTCACTCCTGTCAAGCACAGCGCTTTAAAAATTTTCCAAAACTCCTCCCAATTTTCTCCAGGATTAAATACAGGTAAACATAATTCTGGAGTTTTGGCAAAGACATCTATTTGTTGGAACAGATTGATTAACTGCCCGTTTACACCTTTTAATTTATTCAAAGCCCGACTTTTACAAGAAAGAATTTTTTCTTCTAATTCATAATACGGTTAATCATAACATCTATTTCTGTCCCATCTGTACAATTTACTAACAAATCTCCTTCATATTTTTTATAATATAATTTGTATGAATCATATCTATTTCCCAAAAGCATCTAAATACAATTTTAAATCATCAGTATGCACAGTTTTTGAAATTTATTAATTCCAAACATATATTGTATGCCTTGTTACATGACCCCTTTCTAGCCTGCAATGATGATTTTTTTGCTCTAAATTCCTTGTGTTTTTTCATCTACATTAATTTCCTCATTTTCACCCAGGTGCAATGTAATTAAATTTAGCTTAATTAAACCTGATTATGTACTTAATTATGCCCCTTTATAAAGGTAAATATTGCAACTT
Source organism: Cherax quadricarinatus (assembly GCF_026875155.1). Taxonomy (NCBI): domain Eukaryota; kingdom Metazoa; phylum Arthropoda; class Malacostraca; order Decapoda; family Parastacidae; genus Cherax; species Cherax quadricarinatus. The sequence continues at coordinate 3,603 of NW_026472125.1, forward strand.
ACCTTGAATAATCCTACTACTTGAGTTCAGCAATTACATGTAAGGAAATTAATAATATAAACTTAAATAACTTAACCATAGTCTTAGCTACACTTTAGCTTAGCAATTACTCATGTAAGGAAATTATTTAAATTTTAATATCCCTTTAAAATAAAACTTAGCCGACTTGGCTTTAAAAAAATTTAAAGTTGTAATAATTATACCACTACACTTTAAAATTTGGGCCAACATCCACCCCCCTTCTGCCTTTTCCAAATATAATTAAATTAAGTAATTAATTTTCCTTAATTCTTATTTCCTAATTACTCAGTTCGATAAAGGGACCAACGGGCAAACAGGGAAAACAAAATTTACCGGGTGAACTCATAAATACATACCAGAAAAGGTAACAAGGAAATTATTTTTTTATCAATTTTTCAGAGAAATAAAATTTTTAGGACACTTAGGTCGCAAAAAAATGTCCTTCTTCGTACCTCGATAATCTATCCCCACAAGTCACTCGGGGCCTATATTTTTTTCAAATAAATATACACCCGGGGAATTCTGGAAAAAACATCAAATAAAAAATGGATGTATATCAATTTAAAAATGTGAAACATAGCTTTAAAGGGAAAAATTTAAAAAATAAGATACCAATTAGTCTGGAGATTTGGTTTTCATAAAAAACCCCCCCCTCCCTAAAATATGAAAAAAATTTTACTGGCCAAATTAACATAAATAGACCCCTTAGCTGGGTTCCAAATTTTCCTGCCCATCTGCTTAATCCATGTTATGCAGGACTGCAAATCCCAATTTTCGGCTCCTATTTGAAGGTTTTAAGCCCAAAAAACCCCCAGAGCGGGTAATTTATGTACATTTCACAAGCGTGCCTTTTGCCAGTTTACAATGGGGTCCCCCCCCCCAGTGACGCTCACCAATCATGGTTCTTAATTTATTTACAAATTAATTTTTATTACCTACAATATATGCCATCAATTTACATACAAAATACACTGTATTTTTGGAAAATATACAGTATTTTCTACAATTATTATTATTATAATTAATTTGCTGAGCCAGGAAATATTTGGCTTGGATATTTAGTGCATATTATAATATTTTTGCTAAGCCAGGTAATATTTGGCTAGGATATTTGGAGCATATTCCGAGGTAAAAGTATATTGTAATACATTATATCCAATCTCACTGTTTAATTTGTGCAACCAGTGTTCATTAAGGAGCCATGGATGAAGATAATGTAATTAATGCTGATGAAAAATCCATGGGAATCAAAACTATAAAGGCATCATTAAATGAAAAAAAAGGTCATGTGACCAGAGCTTATAATAAATGCCCGTAATTGGTATCAGAAGAAACTGTGAATAGGTATATTTAGAATTATATTGGAATCATTAGAGAATAGTATGTGATATAAATTGTATTACACAAAATATGAAGTGAATCTGCTGTGAACTGTGCAGATGATAATGAAAGGGAATTATTAATTTAATTAATATCATTAACTGGAAGATAAAATACTGTCATGTAAAAGTGAGGTATTACATAAATTAAAATGTGTAAATACTGCAGTTGACCAATCTAGTAATGTAAATGCCAGGGCCCAAACTCCCCGAGTTAAGTCTACCAACATTTAATCCAGGAGACAACTGGAGGAATTCTGGTCAGTATTTATGGCTGCTGTACATAGTGAGGAATGACCTAGCAGATGTCACAAAATTATTTTATCTCAAAGGGCAGGTCAGAATGTATCTGTGAATCTCGTCCCTATAATTTCCCACACTTTGGCTATGTTAGCCTAAGATGACGTTCAAAATGTATCATAATTGTATACCTGTAATAATCTTGTCTTTAATGTAAATACGGTAAAAAAATAAAACATCAATTTTATTTGATTAAAGCTTTGCTAGTTATATGTGTCATAAACATGTGAGAAAAATGAATCAACAGTACCTTTTGTGAGAGGAATGTGACTATACATGTTGACGTCCCCGGGGGAGGGGGGCGCTTTTTTGTAAGTTTTAAACCCCAATAAAGGGGCAGCGTACCGTAAAAGGGTGTGAAACGCCCAAATAACGGGGTTGGGAAAACAAAGAGTGGGTGAACCTTTCAGGGTCAAACCACTTGTAGGTACGGAGCGCAGCAACAAGGGTTTTGAAAACCCCACTTACCCCCACTCTGTAAAATTTCTACATTTCTTCCCCTCAACACTCTCATGATATTTTTCCATTTTCCATCAACGATACTGTTTTTTAGATTTTTTTAAAGTTTTTTGAAGAAAATTTTCATTAAAACCTAACATGGGAAATTACGCACTTCAAATTTTTGGGCACCGTTTGCTTAGGAAATATAAATGCAATAGATTTTTTGGGCACAGATAGCACTAAAAAACACATTTTTGGGCAATTCACCTCTGGCCCAAAGTTTAAGTCATGGCGGGGAAATTTCAGGTCAGTAAAGTAAAATTGGCATCCACTCGGGTAAAAATAGGATGGGGGTTCTTTTAAAGCTTAAAAGTAGGGGCGGTGTTTCCAGATAAAATAAAAGGGCCTCTGGGGGCAGCCTCACCACTCCCTACCTCCAACCCCAAACCCTCTCCCCCCCTTTCCCTTTCTTGTCTCCCCTTTTTTCCACCTTTTCCCCTTTTAACCTTTAATTCAGTATTTTCAAAAGTCGAGAAACCGTAATTTAAAAATTTTTCCAAGCCCCAAATTTTTATGGGGAAACCCAACCCCCCAAGAACCCAAAAAACTGGAGCTCACCCCAGTAAAAACATGACAAATGGACAAAACTAGGTTTTGAAATCCGTAAAAATTTCAACATTTTTCACTACTATATTTTTTTTAGTAAACTCTTGGTAATAAACAAAGGAAAATGAAAGTTTGGATAACTAGAATCTTCAAAAAAAAGACCCAATCAAAGATTGAGACACATGCACCATAGGGGAATCTTTATTTAGGAAACTTTTCCCGCCACACATTGGCTTAAATCAGAAAAAATGAACCCACTCTTGGCAAAACCCTTTTCCTAAAAAAATTTTTCCCTATGGTGCAAAAAGGTCTCAATCTTCAACTTTTTCTTTTTTTAAAAACCATTCTTTAACCACACACGGGATCCAAGTCAAGTTTTCTAACCTGCACAAACGGGATCGCGGGAAACGGAAATTCGCCCCCAGGAAGTGGCGCTCATATAACATTACATACCTGCAAGCCTCTCTTAAAAACTTTTTTAAAACCCAAAAAAAAACCCCCTTTCTGTAAATCACTTAAAAGGGAAACTTTCAAGAAAAAAATTTTTAAAATTTAACTGATAAAAATTTAAAAAAAAATTTCATCACAATTATAGGGCATTGAGGGATTTTTCAGCAGGAATCAAACGGGGATTTCTTCACTATTCTTTTTGGGCCACACCCTAAAACAAAGAACGAAAGGAACTAGGCAGAGTTTCCATGAGCAAAAAAAACTGTGCGTCCCCCCTTGACAAAGACCCCGCCCGGGAAAAAAACATTTGCCCTGTTTCCTGACAAAACCTTTCCCCTAACCTAACCTAACTGTGCCCCAACTTGTAAACTAAATTTGGGTTTGTTATCCTAACAGCGCAAATTTCTGATTATTATTGATTCTGTCATCACTGAAAAACCCCTGACTCAAAATTGACTCAAACATGCTCCCAGGGCAACCCCAGGTACAATACCAAAAGCCGGAAAAAGGGGAATTTAAATGTAAAAATTTTTTAGGGAAACCATTACACTTTTGGATTTTTTCCCTTAATGGTAAAATTTGATAATTTAGTAAAAAAAAAAAGTACCCTAAAGGGAAGATGTATGAAAAGCTTTTGGGCGTATCTTTTAATAGTAAAAGGAATAATATTAGGAGAGAAATAATGAAACTAAATTTGTTAATAGGGATTTGCAGTTAGAACCTATAGATTACCCCTTTTAATTACAAATTGACCCTAGTTTAAGTACGTTTAAGACAACTTGCATTGTGAACACCTTTATTTGATGTTTTATGGGCCGGGCTTAGTTTGGTTGAATCCCTTTGGGCGGAAAGCAAAGACAAAAATTTAAAATAAAATTTAAAAATGTAAAGAATTGGCAGCCCAATAAATCACTATTCAAGCAATAAAATTTTAAAATTGTCAACTAGTTGGGATCTCACAAATTCCTCGAAAACAGTTCCTAAATGAGCCAAAATTGTGGGGGCACAATTTTGGGCCCTGGGGGCGGGGGCACCAACAGCCATCGACCCTTGTAAACTTTAGGTTTATAAAAAAAATAATTACAAAATGTAAAGGTTTACAACACCCCCATAAATGTTTCATCAGTACTTGATAAAGCCTCATTAGGGGAAGGGGAAATTCTAATAAAGGCCCTTGTTTTTTTTGTTTTTTTAAAATACTCCCATTTCCAATCTTCAATTTTCTGCAATATCAGGAAAAAAAAACATTCCCTTTATCTTTACGAAACACACAGAAATTTTTTCGGGCAATAAGTATGTGAACCCAAAGTTTAAAAAAAGTTAAAGGTTTAAAGAAAAAATTTTTTTTAAAAACGAATAAGATCAAGAATTTTCCAAAAGGGAGAAAGAGAATTGCGCAAAATAAGGGGGAGTAGAATTTAGACTGCATTAACATTTTGTTTTTTTTTAAAAATTATACAGCAAAATTTTTCTGGTGCTTTAGAATTTTAAGTATAATGCAATTAAATTTTTTAATAAAACTGAAAATTGGTAGGGAACAAAAATAAAAAATTTAAAAATTTTTTTTAGGTTTTAAAAACACTAGTTTTTAAAAATTTTAAGCGATATAAAAAATGAAATTTTCAACCCTTTTCTTTCAGACACCATTTTTTCCCTTTTTCAAAAATCCTGGCAAAAAAAGGGCAAAATACACATCCAAAAACCCGGCCAAACCCTTTCCCCTTACGATGCATATGGGTTTTAAAAGTCTGAAGAAGCTTTTTTCAAGTTATGACACACACAAAAAAAAAAAAAGCTTTTTTCCCTTTTTTTTCCTTTATAAAAGGGACCAACTTTAAAAAAATAAAAAACCCTGTCTTTTGAATAAGATAATTTTAATTTTATGAAAGTCTGAAACCTTTATCTTTGCCGAAAAAACTTTTAAAAATCACACAAAAACCCCTGGGAAAAAATAAAATTAAAAAAAACCACATAAATTCCCTTTTCCCGGATCCCCAAAAGAAGGCAAACAGTATAAACTCCCAAAAAAAAACCCAATACCTCTATAACAACACTGCCCTTAAAAAAAAACCCAAAAAAGGGCCAGCTAAGAGACTGAACCTGCGACCCTATCAAAATACGTTTTTTTTTTTTTTTTTAAATTAAAATTAACCCCTTTTTGAAACCCATTCTCTTGAATGCACAGTAACTTTATCTAATGGGCCAGGACCTGTTTTTGCACTAAAAATTAAAAGGAAATTTTAATTTGATAAACCCGATTAAATACATTGTTATGCTACAAAATTTGTTTCAATTTTAAAGCTCTTATTTGAAATACCATTTGTAAACATGTTGTAATTTTTTTTACTGTTTTAATTTTTTCCACTAAAATGTTTAATTTCTTAGTTAAACTTAAGTTAAATTTTTAAACTGCCCCAAAATGCTCTGATACAAAGGGGGATTGGCGTTTACAAACCCCTCCCTTTTATTTCTTTAGTACAAAAATATGTATCATTTCCAACTAATAATAAATAAATAAATAAAAAAAATTTTTGTAGCAATCCCAGCCAAACCTTTTTCCCCCCCCAGGCTTTTCCCTTTTTTTAAAACACATACACTTCCCAACCTTTTAAATTTTTAAAAAGTGAAAATTTAAAAATCTTTAAAATTTTTAATAGTTATGAAAAAAAAAAGGTAAGTTTTTACTGTTTTAAAAAAAATCCCTTTTTTGGGTTTCCCAAAAGTTTTTTTTTAATGCACCCCCAGACAAGCCATTTCAAAGGGGATATAGGAACCGGGATTCCCTTTAGACTGAGAGAAAAAAAAATGTTTTCACCAAAATACCTTTATGAAGTCAGTACAAAAACTATCAAGGGGTTTTAAGTAAGTTCTTTCCCCAAATTTTCAAATAACACAAAGGGTGAGTTAATAATTTAACAGCTCAACCCCTTTTTGGGGGAAGAACATAAAAACTCACAACCAAACCCCCAACCCCCTTTGCCACCAACCTCACAACCCAATCATTAACTCACAGCCCCCAAAAACCTCTCAAACTTTCCCCCCAACCCCCCAACCACAATCCTTTTTCTCCCAACCCCCCAAACCCCACAGGGTACCCCCAACTCCAAAAAACCACCAACCCCACAACCACTGAAAACCCCACAACCATCATTAACCCACTCAACCTCACAAAACATTTAAACCCCACAACCAAACAACCTCAACCCAAACCCCAATTTAAACCCCATAACGACCAAAAACATTACAACCTTTTAAACCCCACAACCACCAAACCAAACCCTTCAAAACCCCAATTTAAACCCCACAACCAACCAAACCCTCCTCACAAAACCCCCACCAAACCCAACCTCATTAAAACCCCCCCACCACCCAAACCCCACACCCCATAAAATTTAAAACCCCACAAACCGTAAAAAGATCTCAAAAAAACCACAAACCAAAAACCCAAAACCCCACACCACAGCACCGTGTCCCTTTCCCTTTTCACATGGCACCCGAAACTGCAGACAACCCTCTTCCATTGGGAGAAAACCAAGGGTCCAAACGGAACCCCAAACCCAAAACTTTCAATGGGGTGCAAAAACAAAATTAAGTTCAGCGATGAGAAATTTCAATTTTCTCCATATGGTAAACAGAAGGGAAATTTTAAAAAAAAATTTATCAAGTACAAAACAAATTCCGCCCACAAAAAAGAGCAAAAACCAAAGGCAAAAACCGGGTGATCATGCGGAGGATTTTCACCTTTAAGAACTATAACATTGTATCAATCGCATCTGCTAGAAAAATGACAGGATGGATAATGAGAACCTTCAAAACTAGGGATGCCAAGCCCATGATGACACTCTTCAGGTCGCTTGTTCTATTAGGCTGGAATATTGCTGCACACTAACAGCACCTTTCAAGGCAGGTGAAATTACTGATCTTGAAAATGTACAGAGAACCCTCACGACGCGCATAACGGAGATAAAACACCTCAATTACTGGAAGCGCTTGAAGTTCCTGAACCTGTACTCCCTGGAACGCAGGCGGGAGAGATACATGATTATATACACCTGGAAAATCCTAGAGGGACTAGTACCGATCTTGCACACGAAAATCACTCACAACGAAAGCAAAAGACTCGGCAGTAGATGCAACATCCCCCCAGTGAAAAGCAGGGGTGTCACTAGCACGTTAAGAGACAATACAATAAGTGTCAGGGGCCCCGAGACTGTTCAACTGCCTCCCAGCAATACATAAGGGGGATTACCAATAGACCCCTGGCTGTCTTCAAGGAGGCACTGGACAAGCACCTAAAGTCGGTACCTGACCAGCCGGGCTGTGGCTCATACATTGGATTGCGTGCAGCCAGCAGTAACAGCCTGGTTGATCAGGCTCTGATCCACCAGGAGGCCTGGTCATAGACCGGGCCGCGGGGGCGTTGACCCCCGGAACTCTCCTAGTAAACTCCAGGTAAACACCCACCAAAGCTCTCACACCCACCAACAAACCTCAAACCCACCAACACCTTCTACATTCAACAACCACTGACAAACATCACAACCAATACCAATGAACCTCACCACCCTCTGCAAGTCTTACCTCCACCACCATACATTAAGACAGGTACAGAAAAATATTAACCACGAGACACCGCTGCCTCCAACTATCCAGGTTGGTTCATAGTGATGATAAGTGTCGAGTTGTGTACCTCTTATCGTGTCTAGAGTTTTATTAAAATAATGCAGGTAAAAATTAATGTCGATAGTCGCTCCAAGACTGTTTAGATGTGACTGTCTAGCTGATATTCGAGTATCAGCTGAGGTAAACTGCCAAGGGCTGCCATGGCCTATGATTCTCTGTTACCTCAGCGGCCTAACGGGACAGCCATTTGCGTTACGTAAGACTATGCCACTGACTACACAATATTTCCCAGCAAACACTTCATGTCAAATAAAACATCCATACAGAACACTAACTTCACATAATGCAAAATAACACTAATAAAATATAACACTTAAAAATAGCACAACATTCATAAATAACATAACAATCACTAATAACATAACATTCATTTAAAGAGATAAAAATCTTGCTACACAACACTAACACCCCCCCCA
>NW_026472126.1:0-11437 GCF_026875155.1 Cherax quadricarinatus
TAATCCTAGTTTTTTGAAAGGATGACACATACTGTGGTTTACATATTGGTGATACACACACACACACATACTTTGTATGTACGGGACACGTACAAACCCATACACAAGAGAGCGAGCGAGCGTAACCGAACATGAACAAGTAAATGGAACGTTTACATCCCGACCCATCTAAAATAGGGCTCTCCGAATGTTTTTCAGAGCCTACAACATTAATTAAGGTCTTCCTCCTCCCCTCCTTTTCCCCTCTCATCTGGTCGCAGGCGTCGCCACGGGATACAGCAGAGATAATCAAAAAAACTCCGGGGCGTAGTTACAGGTGCATCATATACACCAGTTTTATTAGAGGCCTTACACAAGTCCTAGGAAATTTTACCACCCTTCCCCTTCCCTTTTCCACTATCTAACATTCCTACTTTCAAAACTAGGATGGCAGTTTTTCCACTCAGCAGAAATTTTTCCCCAGAAGTCTCGTTTTCTATGATGCCTGACCTGTACCACCATGAAGAACCAATGGGATTCACCGATATTCTGGCGAGCGTTCCTGACTGTGCGAAATGTGAAAGTCGGATAAAGTAAACCAGCGAGAGAGACGAGCAGAAAAAGGATACAAGGGCTGAATGTATGATGAGAGGTGCCAGGCTGTTGCTGGGTCGTTCCAGCGTCGACCTTTATGCTCCATTACAAGTCGTATAGAATTAAAAGATTGTGGCAAGTCTTTTCAGGGAGACGAGGAAGAGAAAGCACATTGGACTCATGAAAGAAACTGTGTTCCAGCGGGATAAAACGCTTTATTAGTATGTGATTTTCAGGAGTAAATCTGTAGAAGAATGAAGGTCAGAAAGCCGTAAAGATTAATTATATAGAAAAACATGCAAGAGAAGACTTCTCAATTGATAGATTAAAATGTTTTCGTGCAGAGGCTAAAAGTGTTGGGTCGAGAGAGTGTAAAATAATGTATATTCCAGGAGAGAAGATGCGTTCAAAGAACAGAAGATGTCGTTAAAAAGAGTAATGTACAAGTCAACGATGATAATTCCGCAGTGTAGAAAAAATTGCATGCAAAAAGCTGAGCATTTTCCAGAAGTGCAGGTAGGTCTACGGGCAGCCCAGTCTAGCACCAGTCCAACTTTCCATAACTTTTTTTTTTTCCAGCAACGTCGTTAAGCGTAACGAAACCGTTGTTTTAATTTCAATATTTGTAGTGGCGAGACGAGTAAGAAAAGTAGGAGCAAGAACGATGTTCCAGCATCAACGCGGTTTTAGGTAATTTCACAAGAGGGAAGTGCTTCTCCAGGTCCCGACTTGTGTACGTCTCAGAAACCTGTTTCACTGTTTATCAAAAATTTGTACTTACAGCATAGTCATACTGTAAATACAAATTATTATTATTGTTATTTCTTCTATTAATACTGTTTATTATTTATTATCATGGGGGAAGTACTAAACTTATAAAGGAATGGAAAATAATCAGGTTTGATTCAAGGAAAACGAAGGCAGCTCCCATTTGTTAGATCAAGATCTCTGTACTGACAGGACGCACTTCAGTTGAAGCTCAGATAGTGTAATAATAGCGTATTACAGAAGCTAACGCGATCATAATAGCATATTACAGTAGCTAACGCGGTCATAATAGCGTACTGCAGTAGCTAACGCGGTCATAATAGCGTACTGCAGTAGCTAACGCGGTCATAATAGCGTACTGCAGTAGCTAACGCGGTCATAATAGCGTACTGCAGTAGCTAACGCGGTCATAATAGCGCACTGCAGTAGCTTACGCGGTCATAATAGCGTACTGCAGTAGCTAACGCGGTCATAATAGCGTACTGCAGTAGCTTACGCGGTCATAATAGCGTACTGCAGTAGCTAACGCGGTCATAATAGCGTACTGCAGTAGCTTACGCGGTCATAATAGCGTACTGCAGTAGCTAACGCGGTCATAATAGCGTACTGCAGTAGCTAACGCGGTCATAATAGCGTACTGCAGTAGCTAACGCGGTCATAATAGCGTTCTGCAGTAGCTAACGCGGTCATAATAGCGTACTGCAGTAGCTAACGCGGTCATAATAGCGTACTGCAGTAGCTAACGCGGTCATAATACAGTAGCGTTTACAGTATGTAACGCTGCCAAAATAGCTTATACAATATCTAGCACTTAGAAGGCAACTTGAAATAAAACTACGTTATAAAGAATGGAAGTCAATAGGAACTTGGGCATAGTGTCAGAAGTTAAGACCATGACGGGCCAGCATCAATGATATTCCGGTCATGATTGTCAGTTAAAAGCGGAGAAAGAAAGAGGGAAATTATTGCGACAAGAATAAGCAAGTTTATTCAGGTATACACAAATACAGTTATATAGATTATCATACATAGCAGCATATGTGTAGATAACCCAGGATAACCCAAAAAGTAAGAGTGACTTATTTCCACGGGGACCCTTTAGAGGGAGAGGGAGAAAATAGGGCGGGAATGGGAGGGAGGGGGGGAGGGTGAATGAGGAAGGGGGGGTGAAAGAGGGGGGGGAGGGGTGAAAGAGGGAGGGGAAGGGTGAATGAGGAGGGGGAGGGTGAAAAGAGGGAGGGGCGGGGGTGAAAGAGGGAGGGAGGGGAGGGAGGGAGGGGGGGGAGGGAGAGAAAGGGAAGATTGGGGGAGGGTAGAAGGGTATGGGGAGGGAAGTTTTAAGGTGAAATTTATCCCCTGGTCTTTCTCAATGTTCTCCTTAGTGGAGTGTCTGTGACCTAGAGGTCACCTGACAGCATCCCTGAAGACACAGTGAAATGTTATGTATCGGCCTCATGACATATCTAAGTCCGCAATGACTCGATGTCAAGACATGACATCTTGCCTCACTAAGTCTTAAGAACTCAAATTTATGAATTTCAGAGTGACTGACATTCTCACATGTCATGGGCATTCATTAGTGCTCATTCCTAGCTGTAATTGGCAACCTACACTATACAGTCCTGGTCCATGGGTATACGAACTTGAAAGTTTGGGGGTGGGCAGTTTTGGTCAAACTAGACACCATGTAGGGTGCACCGCCTACTGCGGGGATGAGTATACAGGAAGGGTCTCATGTGTGAGGGAGTGTCATCAATGAGGATCTGGATGACATTCAGACATGACGACTGCTCATTAGGCAAGACAAGTGAACGGATGTCTTACATGGATGTGTTTACTATCAGTACTCAGACCTACAGGTAAGACCATACCTCAGATCCGTAAGTCCATCTTCCAACCTTGTCCAGTAAATAGATTGCAATTCAAAATCTTGTGTAAGGTAGGTAAGGACCTAGTACAAGCAAAGTGATATTGGCTCGAATTATCAACTTATCAACTGCCCGTGCTTTTAAGAGTCTGCGGGGTCAGCCTTAAACTCCATCAGTGACTAAGTGTACTGGATATCTCTGTCTGGTAACGGAACAGGCACCAAGTGTCACCAAGGACGTCAGATTGGTAAAAAAACCAGTATCTAGTATACTTAGCATTGTGGAAGGTGGTTGTTCACGGGAGAAGCTAGACAGGATATGGCTGGTGTTTTAGTGTAGACTCGACTGACGAGATTAGTTAATTAGTGTCAGTCAGGTAAGAACCCTATTTATCCACAACATGAGTGAGGGAGGGGGAAAGGGAGGAGAGGGAGAGAGATAGAGGAGAAACAGATAGAGGAGAGAGAAATAGAGGAGAGAGAGATAGAGGAGAGAGAGATAGAGGAGAGAGAGAGGAGAGGGGGGAGAGAGGGAGTGAGAGAGAAACGGGGGGAAAAGATACAGAGGGGAGAACTTTAGTTATGGGTGTCGTAGCTAGAGACTGTTGAGGCGGATTAAAAAATTGTGGGACGGAGAGGGGAAAGGGAGGGGGAGGGGTTAGGACGTCTAGTAAACATGCTTTCCTGCAGGAATGATAAAAATGTCAGACTGAAACTTAGGTATCATCCTAAATCCACCGGTGACTAAAGTTCTGGTACATACATCACATCAAGATTTAACTCAATAAGATTTACCCCAGGGGGAGAGAGTACAGAAATACACATTAGCACTTCTTAAGAACAGCTGGACCATCTTACATTAGCTCAGCAGATAATGGAAGATAAGGATGATGAGGCTATCTGGAATCTACCTGGAGGTTATTTCGGGGATCAACGCCCCCGCGGCCCGGTCCACGACCAGGCCTCCTGTGGATCAGGGCCTGATCAACCAAGCTGTTACTGCTGGCCGCACGTAATCCAACGTACGAACCCTAGCCCGGCTGAATCGGCACCGTCTTTAGGTACCTGTCCAGCTCCCCCTTGAAGACAACCAGGGGTTTACCGGTAATGCCCCTTATTGCTAGTGGGAGTCTGTTGAACATTCTTGGGCCCGGACACTTATTGCGTTTTCTCTTAGTGTACCAGTGACGCCCTTACGTTTCACTGGGGTATGTTGCATCGCCTGCCAAATCTTTTGCTTTCGTAGGGAATGATTTGTGTGTGCAGATTCGGGATCATTCCTTCTAGGATTTTCCAAGTGTAGATTATCATATACCTCTCTCGCCTGCGTTCCAGCGAGTATAAGTCAAGTGCCTTGGGGAACAGAACTTTTCACTATGGCAGCTTCCGATTTAACTGTGTTTACCACTACTCTTTGTTCGATTGGTTAGAAAGTTGAAGATCCATCTCCTCACTTTGCCAGTTATTCCTATGAATCAGCATCATAGAAGGACAGTGTGATGGTCGACTAATGGCAAAGATGGGAGATGGAATGGGAATTTTATGCATATCTTAATGGATACCTTCCTTTGAATATGTCTTTTAAATGCTCATTCAATTCTCAGTATTTTTTTTTGCAAGACATGAAGGGAAGTAGAAGGGAGAGAGGAAGGAATGGAAGGGAGAATATGTATGAGGCAGGAGGGATGGGAGAAAGATTATATTCGATAGATGGAGAAGAGGGAGGTTTATACATAAGCGATAGAGGGACCGGTTTTTCTGGTTTTAGTCCTGGGTTTTATTGTACGTTATGCTGGCTGCTGAGCAACTTTGGGGTGTTTGAAGATTTAATTGTGTTCCTGGAAACTTTTTGAGCACGTGTCTCTATCACCAACAGCTAATGATCCCTGCAGAAAGAATGGCAATCATCCTCTTATACTCTGTTGTATAGATCACAATCCATACCACGGGAGGGGTATGGATTGTGATCTATACAACAAAACTCCAGACCGTCGCGTTAGCCACTGGACCAGCAATCGTGTCATTACGATTTCGTGAGTCAGTTAGATCACAATGTCATCAACAATAATTTGTAACTGACTACGTCTCGTCATATCTTCATCTACAGCGAAGATATTGACAAGAGGACATGTCCCACCATTTTGTTTGCAGGGTGAGAACATCAGCTACATTAAATCTTACAGATACCTTGGTGTTGAAGTTCCCTTCAACAAATTCATCATATCACAACTAAATAAGAAAAGCAAAGGCTAAATGTTCTCAAAACTGTAGCTGGCTACAACCCCAACTATGATGCTAATGTGAGAATATTGAAAATGATGTATGTAGTCTTTGTTAGATCCCTAATTGATTACACTGCGCCTTCTTAACATTAGCTTAGGAAAATTCCTCCGGTCTTTGGAGCTTTGCAAAATGAAGTCCTCAGAACTATTCTGTGCTGTCCTAAATCTACCGAGGTTCTTAATATAAGGAAGGACTTGGTGTTTCTAATATCAGTGATAGGATAATTGAGATTGACATTGTACTTGGTATTAGAATATTAAGAAATAAACCAGACACTTTCACTGCGAATCTTAATAAAGGTCTAGACAGGTTGGTAGACAGCAACCATCCAGGGAGGAACTACCATCCTGTGGTAGTAGGTTTTGGGAGACAGCAACCATCCAGGGAGGAACTACCATCCTGTGGTAGTAGGTTGGTAGACAGCAACCACCCAGGGAGGAAGCACCGTCCTGTAGTAGTAGGTTGGTAGACAGCAACCACCCAGGGAGGAACTACCGTACTGTGGTATTAGGTTGGTAGACAGCAATCACCCAGGGAGGAACTACCGTCCTGTGGTAGTAGGTTGGTAGAAAGCAATCACCCCGGGAGGGGAAATACCGTCCTGTGGTAGTAGGTTGGTAGACAGCAATCACCCAGGAGGAACTACCGTCCTGTGGTAGTAGGTTGGTAGACAGCAACCACCCAGGGAGGAACTACCGTCCTGTGGTAGTAGGGTTGGTAGACAAAACCACCCAGGGAGGAAGTACCGTCCTGTGGTAGTAGGTTGGTAGACAGCAACCACCCAGGGGGAACTACCGTCTTGTGGTAGTAGGTTGGTAGACAGCAACCACCCAGGGAGGAAAATACCGTCCTGTGGTAGTAGGTTGGTAGACAGCAACCACCCTGGGAGGAAGTACCGTCCTGTGGTAGTAGGTTGGTAGACAGCAACCACCCAGGAGGAAGTACCCTCCTGTGGTAGTAAGTTGGTAGACAGCAACCACCCAGGGAGGAAGTACCGTCCTGTGGTAGTAGGTTGGTAGGCAGCAACCACCCAGGGAGGAAGTACCGTCCTGTGGTAGTAAGTTGGTAGACAGCAACCCCCAGGGGGGAAAACTGCCGTCCTGTGGTAGAAAGATTGGTAGACAGCAACCACCCAGGGGGGAAAACTGCCGTCCTGTGGAAAGTAGATTGGTAGACAGCAACCACCCAGGGAGGAACTACCGTCCTGTGGTGTAGATTGGTAGACAGCAACCACCCAGGGAGGAACTACCCGCCTGTCAAATGCATGTCAAACAAAAATCGGTAGTTGTTTCACATAAGGGTTAGGAATGCTGATCTCTCTCTTTCTGTCCCCATAAACACACATGAAAACAAGTACGTCTTGCTACTTCTACTTACACTTAGTCACACAAACATATACATGTACATACAAATGTATACACACCGATCTGAATTTTCGCCTTTTTTTTCTAAATAGTTCTTGCTTTTTTGTTCCTCTCATCTCCATGGGAAGTGGAGAAGAATCTTTCCTCCGTAAGCCATACGTATCGTAGGAGGCGACTAAAAATGAAAGGAGCAATGGGCTAGTAATATCTTCTGTATAAATTACTAAAAAGACAACAAAAACTTTTAAAACTGGGATGTTTGAATGTGCGTGGAGGTAGTGCAGATAAAATAAAGATGTTTTGCCAATGTTGTGAATGAAAAGAATTTGGGGGGGGAAAGGCCTAGGTCTAAGTTAAACAAACCCTGAAGGGGGGAGGGGAGTTTCGGTAGGGAGTATCTGGAGAATTACTGCCATGGTGTGGCAATAATGTTGAAGGATAAGTTAGGGAAAAAGGGGAAGAATATAAATGTATAAATCAGAGGATTATGTGAATTAAATAAAGGGTGGATGCGAAAAGTGGGTTGTAATAAGCGTGTATGCATTTTCCCTGGAGAAGAGTGGGAAGAGGACAGAGAGATTTTGGGATGTTGAGCGAGTTTTTTAGGAACTTTCGAACCAAGTGGAGAGTAATTGTGGTGGGGGACCTAAAAGCTAAAGTAGGAGAAACAGAGGTGTGTGGTAGGTAAGTTTGGGGTTCCAGGTGTAAAATGATAATGGGAACTTTGAACTTTTTTATAGAAATGGATTTGGCTATACCTAGAGTATACCGGGAGAGGTTTCCGGGGTTAACTCCCCCGCAGCTCGGTCTGAGACCAGGCCTAGTGGTGGATCAGGGTTGATCAACAGGCTGTTACTACTGGCCGCACGCAAACTGACGTACGAACCACAGCCCGGTTGCCTTCTCGAACACAGTCAGGGGTCCATTGGTAATCCCCTTATGTATGCTGGGAGGCAGTTGAACAGCCTTGGCCCAAGGACTTTTTACTGTGTTGTCTCTCAGTGTACTAGTGGCGCCCCTGCTTTTCATTGGGGGAATGTTGCATCTCCTGCCGAGTCTTTTGCTTTATAGGAGTGATTTCCGTGTGCAAGTTGGTACTAATCCCCCTAGGATTTCCAAGAGTATATTATCATGCATCTCTCTTTATTGCATTTCATGGAAAACAAATCGAGAGACTTGAACCGTTCCCAGTAATTTAGGTGCCTTATCGTACTGTGTGTGGGCCGTGATAGTTCTTGTATACTCTCCAGATCAGCAATTTCGCCTGCCCTGAAAGAGGGAAGCTAATGTACAAAAGCATTCCAGCCCAGAGAAAAAAAGCAATTTAAAGAGAAGCATCATGGTCTCGGCTCCCCAGTTTTGAAGGTTCTCACTATCCATCCCATCACCCTCCCAAACAGATGCGTAGATACATGTTGTGGTCTCTGAAGGCGAGATCCTCTGACATTATCACTACCAGATCCTTCACGTTACTTTTTTGCTCTATTGTATAGGTAATACAAAATTTTAAGAAACAAGAGATAAATATACAAGTTATGTTATAGAGCGTAATGATAGTAGCTTGTTGGACTATGTATTGGTAGATAAAAGGTTCATCGGGGAAATTCAGGGTGTACATGTTTATAGAGGGGTCCACAGATATATCATAACTTTTTAGTTGTAGCTACAGTGAGAGTAAAAGGTAGATGGGGGTACAAGGAGAATAAACAATCAACAATCAGAGAGAAGTGAAGGTTTATAAGCCAAAGGAGGAGGCGGTTGGGTTAAGATATAAATAACTATTGGAAGAAAGATGGGCTAGTGAGAGTATAGACAATGAGGTTGAGGATGTATGGTGTAGATTTAAAGAGTGTTCAGCAGAATTTGTGGTTACAGGAAAGTGTGTGCAGGAGGGGAAAATGAGGATTGGGGGAATGATGAGGTAAAGAGAGTAGTACGAGAAGAAAAGTTAGCATACGAGGGGTTAAGAGAGGGGGAAAGAAATGAAAGGAGAGCAAATGGAGAGTGGGTGGGATGCTATCAACAAATTTTGGTGAGAATTAGAAAAAGTTTTGGAGATTAAAAAGTTGAGAAAACCTAGAGAACAAATGAAT
Source organism: Cherax quadricarinatus (assembly GCF_026875155.1). Taxonomy (NCBI): domain Eukaryota; kingdom Metazoa; phylum Arthropoda; class Malacostraca; order Decapoda; family Parastacidae; genus Cherax; species Cherax quadricarinatus. The sequence continues at coordinate 8,949 of NW_026472126.1, forward strand.
CTGACAGTTAAAAATAGGAGAGTTATTAGATGGAAAGTTAGAGGTATTGGGAAGATTGAGGAAATATTCTGAGGAACTTTTAAAATGTTGATGAAGATAGAAAGCTGTGATTTTGTGTACTGGCAGGGAAGTATAACATCTTGTAGAGTGAAGAAGAGCCAGTTATGAGTGTTGGAAAGTACCCGAGGCAGCGGGTAGATGAAAGGGGGGTAAAGCATTTTGGATTATTGGATAAAGACAGAAATGTTAAAAACAGGTGGAGTTAAAATTCTGGAGGGGTTTTAGTGTTTTTTTATTTAACAAATGTATGGAAAAGGGTAAGGTACCTAGAATTGGCAAGAGCATGCACAGTTCCGTTGTAAAAGGCTTCAGGAAGGGTGTGTTGACCAAGTGTTCACAGTGAAATATACTGGTTAACAGTATATAAAGGTAAAGAAGTTTATGTAGCATTTATGGTTTTGGAAAAGGCGTGTGAGGGTAATATGGGCAATGTGGCAGATGTTGCAAATATATACAATAGGGGGTAGGCTACTGAGAACAGTGAAGAGTTTTTATGAGGATATTGAGCTCAGATTAGAGTTTGTAGGAAGGAGATTTTCCAGAAAAGTAGGCCTTAGAGAGGGATGTGTGATGTCATTATGGTTGTTCTTTAAAATTTTATAGAGGGAGTTGTTGACAAGAGCGTGGGATTAAAAGATAAATTATCTAAACAAAAAGTGGGAGCTGTCACAGTTGCTCTTTGCTGATGACACTGTGCTTCGGGGAGATGATGAAGAGAAGTTGCGGAGGTTAGTGGATGAGTTTGGTAGGGTATGTAGAAAAAGGAAATTAAAAGGAACATAGGAAAGAGTAAGGTGATGAGAATAACAAAAAAAAAATATGTAATGAAAGATTGGATATCAGATTTTAGAGAGTGAGTATAGAGGAAGTGAATGTATTCAGATATTTGGAGTGGTCTATGAAAACCAAGGTGAATCATAGATTTGATGGGGGGAAAAAGGTGAGTGGTGCACTGAGGAATCTGTGGAGACAAAGAACGTTATCCATGGAAGCAAAAGGGAAATGATAGAGTAAATTCATACCAACGATCTTATATGAGTGTGAATCATGGGTGGTGAATGTTGAACAAGGAGAAGGGTTTGGGGGCAGTGAAGATGTTCTGTCTGAGGACAATGTGCATGTGAATATAATGCAGAGAATCCTAGTATGGGGAAATTAGAGGAGGTACGGGGGTTTCCAGAGGCTGAGGAAGGGGTTTTGAAGTGGTTCAGATATTTAAAGAGGATGGAACAAAATAGAATGACTTGGAGGGGTATTTAATCGTAGTGAAAGGAAGTCAGGGTAGAGTTTGTCCTAGAAAAGCTTTTGGAAGGGGGGGGGTAAAGGAGGGTTTAAATTTTGCAGGAGCTTGGACTTCCAGAAAGCATGCATGAGCGTGTAGATAGGGCAAGTGCAGACAAGTGTTTTTTTATGATCTGACTTGTTGTTGGAGTGTGAGCACGTAATATGAAGGGATTCAGGGAAACCCGGGAGGCTGGACTTGAGTCCTGAAGGCGGAAAGTACAGTGCCTACACTCTGAAGGAGGGGTTGATAGGCTGCAGTTTTATAACTGTAGTGTAGGCGCGCCTCTGGCAAGACCTGTGTGTAATGAATGATGGAAGTGTTTCTTCTTCCCGGGCCACCCTACTTGGTGGGAAACGGCCAATGTGCTAAAAATAAAGTACGTCACACAGATCTAAATTGTTTGTGAGAACATGCAGTTATATTAAGTTTATAATCTGCACGAAGTGCATTACTGTTCATTGAACAAAATGCAACCCTTCTCAAAAAGAACTCACTAGTAATTTCTTCCTTAAAAACACTTGCAAAAGCAACTACTCAGCAGAAATCTACTGGAAGGGCTGTATCTGCTCTTTTTGCCACCTCCCAGTTAAGAGTGATAGGAACTAAGTTGAGTTAGGCATAAAGAATTAACAATTGGGCGTCTACACTGCAAACTGAATTGTTTGTCATCCTAATGCAATGGAGTTAACGTACGACTCTGAACTTCACTCTATGATTATTATTGATTCTATGTCATAACCAAAGGCTCTTGATCGCATAATGACCCAACATGCTCACTGGGGAAACCAGACACAGACTTTAAAATTCCGGGAAAAAAAGGAATTAATATACAATTGTTATGGATTCCATCACACAATGGATTCAAATTATAATAAAAAAAAAAGCTGATATGTTAGCCCCAAAAAATTATTTTTAAGGGGAAAAGTAGAATAAAACTTTGTTGAGACTGTGTCTAGCATTAAGACTATTATTAGGAGAGATGTAAATAATGAAACTGAAGTTATAGGACTGCAGTCATAAGCAGAATAGATCTATAACCCATTATAATAACATGAGCATAAATAAGAGCGTTTTCTACAATTTGCAATGGAATAGAGACAAATGTACAGTATTTTTAATTTTTCACGACACAATGATGAAAAAA
>NW_026472127.1:0-11904 GCF_026875155.1 Cherax quadricarinatus
TTAAAATCAAAAAAAATTGTTAAAAACTATGACATATTTTAAAGGGGTGGCCCGGTAAGCCAGAAAAGGGGCCTGTCAGATGCCCAAAAAGCTCCAACAAAGTCTACTACTAGACCCCCGTCAAAAACACTAATCGATATGTGCCTAGGACAAAATGATAACTTGTCATGTTTCCTGACGAACCTTACTTAGCCGGACTCACAGCTACTGATGCCAACAACAAAATCCCCCCAACAAACATGCAACACAACCTCATTTATATTTGCTAATATACAGGGCCTTAGGCCATCCACCAACAACAAAATATCTTTCATTACTGGACTTCTAGGGGAGTCAAATGCACTGTTTGCAGCCTTCACAGAGACCCACGTAAAAGATTACTTTGACAGTGAAATATGGATACCTGGATACAACCTTTACAGATGCGACAAAAAGAACAGGCAACAAGGGGGGGTTGGCCTGTATGTCAAAGATTCTCTCATTTGCACAGAGATACTGAACACCACATATGATGTAGTTGAAGTTCTGACAATAAAAATCGAGAACCAAAACTTAGTCATTGTACTTGTATATAAGCCACCGGATGCAACTTCCCAACAGTTCAAAGAACAACTATCAAAAATTGACTCCTGTCTGGATAACTTTCCATCCCCATCCCGAAACATCTTGCTGCTTGGTGGACTTCAGTCTAACATACACAATAGGAAGAAATAAGCAAATAATGTTGTAGCAGAAATAATCCCCGGAGGCAGCTCAGATGAAAAGTCACATACACAGGAGCTGCTGAATTTCTGCAACAAACACACCTAAGTTAGCAGATATTGGAGCCAACAAGACTGGAGAACACACTGGACCTTATTTTCACAAATAATGGGGCCTGGTAAGGAATATAAACAATATAAAAACCAAATTCTGATCACAATCTAATTGAAGTTCAGACTTACATGCACAGGAGTCCCAATCGGCAAGACGCATACAGCCATGAGGGTACCTTTACCAAATTCAACTTCAACAACGGGAACACATCTGGGATCAGGTAAAACTATGCCCTAAATGAAACATGCTGGGAGGATATCTTTTAAAATTACATGGACTCTAACCAATGCCTCGAAAAGATCACTGTCCTGGTGCTGAAGTATGTTCAAAGGGATATTCCTATAAGAAAAACAAAAGAAGTAAACTGGAGAAAAGAGAGACGCTCCCTCTACAGGAGAAGGCGAAGAAAATTGAGCTTTTTCAAGAATTGCCAGATTATCGATACATGGAAAGGGAAATGCTAACCAGGGAAGTGGGAAAATATTGAGCTGAAGTTAAAGGACTCATACAGGATCAAAGGAGAGACAAGAGGAGCAAAAGCGATTACTGAAATTGAAAGAAATTTGAAATATTTCTTTTCATATGCCAAAAACAAGTCAAAAACCACTTCTAATTAGGGCCCTGCTCAAACAAGACGATCCTACACCCGACGACAACAAAGAAATGAGCGAGATACTGAAATCGCATATGACGCAGTGTCAGCGAGCCACTAACCAGTTTAAAGATAGACAATCCAAACAATTTTTTCATGAATGAGCCTCAAAAACCCCGCCCAAAGTAGGCCGATTTTTTGACAAACCCTAATTCCAAATAGACTTTGAGAAAGCCATCGACAACATGCCCGTGCACTCAGCCCCTAACCCAGACTCGATGAACTCGGTGTTCATTAAAAACTGCAAGAAACCCCTCTCCACGGACCGTAGGTATGCTATGGAGAAGGGGCTTAGACACAGGCGAGATTCCAGTCACTAAAAACAACAGATATAACCCCACCCCAAAAAGGGTGGCAGCAAAGCAGTAGCTAAGAAACTATAGACCAATAGCTTTAACGTCCAACATCATAAAAATCTTTGAAAGAGTTCTAAAAAAACAGGATAGCAAACCACCTGGACTCCAAAAAATTGCACAAACCAGGGCAACATGGGTTTTAGAGCAGGTCGCTCCTGCCTTTTGCAAAATGCTAGACCACTTTTGATATGGTTCTAGATGCATTGCAAAACAAACAGAATGCAGTGTAGTATACAGAGACTTTGCAAAAGCCTTTGACAAGTGCGACCATGGGGTAAATAACACACAAAATGAGTGCCCAAAGGGATAACCGGCAAAGTAGGCAGATGGATCTTCAACTTTCTAACCAATCGCACACACGAGTAGTGGTAAACAGTTAATCAGATGCTGCCATAGTGAAAAGCTGTCTCACAAGGCACAGTACTCGCACCTATTCTGTTCCTTATTCTCATATCAGACATAGACAGAGATGTAAACCACAGCACTGGGATCATCTTTTGCGGACGATACTAGGATCTGCAAGAGTGTCATCCAATGAGGACACGGCAAAGCTCCAAGAAGATATAAACCAAGTTTTCCAATGGGCAAACAGGAATAACATGATGTTCAATGAAGACAAATTCCAACTACTCCGTTTTTGGAAAACTGGGGAAACAATAACTAGGACTGAGTATACTACAAACTCCAGTCACACAATAGAGCGGAAAAGTAATGTGAAGGACCTGGGTGTGGTAACGCCGAAGACCCACCTTAAAGGACCACAACAATGCCATTCAAATCTGCGAGGAAACTGATAGGATGGATATGAGAACATTCAAGACAAGAGTGCAAGCCATGATGACCTTTTTAAATCACTTATTCTTCTGGCGGGAAAATTTTTGCTGTAATTAACTTTCCCCATTAAGGCAGGTGAAATTGCAAAACTAGAGAATGTACAAGAACATTTACTGCACTAAATTTCCATCAAAACCTTAACTACTGGAGCGCCGGAAGCATTTGACTTGTACCATTTGGAGCGCAGGGAAGAGATTTCATAATCACACCGAAATTCCTGGGGGGACTGGCCCCTTATCCACAGCAACACTCCATACGAAAGCAAAAGACTTGGCAGGCGATGCAACATACCCCCGGAATAGTAGGGTGCCATGGTACACTAAGAGAAAACACAAAAAGGGTTTTCGGGGCCAAATGTTCAACACCTCCCACCACAATAAGGGGCTTACTGAAGACCCCGGGTTTGTCTTCAAGAGGGAGGGGAAGATATCTAAAGACGGTCCCGGATCACCCCGGCTGTGGTTAACGTTGGTTTTGATGGGGCCCAGCAAAAACAGCCTTGTTGATGGGGCCCTATCCAAACCGGGAGGCCTGGTCGTGGACTGGGCGGGGGGGGCTTGATCCCCGGGAATGCCTGCGGGTACCCCCAGGTGCCTCCAGGTACCCCCAGGTACCCCCGGTGCCCCCCAGGTAGCCTGGGTACCCCGGTAGCCCCAGGTAGCCCCCAGGTGCCCCCAGGTACCCCCGGGTTGCCTCCAGGTAGCCTCCAGGTACCCCCGGGGTGCCCCCAGGTAGCTCCAGGTACCTTTGGGGTAGCCTCCAGGTAGTCCCCGGGTACCCCTCCAGGTAGCCTCCAGGATCTGGGGGTAGCCTCCGGGTACCCCCTGGGGTACCTCCGGTACCCCCCAGGGGCCCTCCGGTGCCTCCGGTAGCCTCCGGGAGCCTCCAGGTAGCCTCCAGTGCCTCCGGGTACCCTCCAGGTAGCCCCAGGTAGCCTCCGGGTCCCCCCGTAGCCTCCAGGAGCCCCCGGGTAGCCCCGGGGTAGCCTCCAGGGGGCCTCCAGACCCCCCGGGTAGCCCCCGGGTAGCCCCGGGGTACCTCCAAGTCCCCTCCAGGTACCCTCCGGGTACCTCCGGGTACCTCCAGGTAGCCTCCAAGTAGCCTCCAGGTAGCCTCCAAGTAGCCTCCAGGTAGCCTCCAAGTAGCCTCCGGGTAGCCTCCAGGTAGCCTCCAGGTAGCCCCCCGGTACCCTCCGGGTAGCCCCAGTACCCTCCAGGTACCCCGGGTACCCTCCAGGTGCCTCCATTAGCCTCCAGGTAGCCCCGGTAGCCTCCAAGTGCCTCCGGGTACCCCGGGTACCTCCGGGTAGCCCCCAGGTAGTCCGGGTACCTCCAGGTGCCCCCAGAGCCTCCAGGTGTGGGTACCTCCAGGTAGCCTCCAGGTAGCCCTGCAAGCAAACAAGTCTCATGAATGTTGTCCAAGATGCATTACACAAGTGTTGATGTTTTTGTTGCCAATCGAATAAGGTATTTTCGAGTAATAAACAAAATTTTGTAATAAAGCAAACGAAAATGATGATAATGCTTAGAAAAATAACGTTTTCCCCTCGTTTAACCTAAAAAAAAAAAAAAACTCCGTAAATCCCCGGGGTTTTATTTTTTCCAGTTTTTTTATTCACAAAACATTCTATTTTATATTCTCTACAAATCTGTAAGACAAAATATTTTGATTTTTTTTAAAAATTCATTTGTAAAATTGGAAAAAAATTGGCTCAGTTCCTGATCGCCGGGTGTGGCTCGTACGTTGGTTTGCGTGCAGCCAGCAGCAAAAAGCCTGGTTGATCAGGCTCTGATCCCCAGGAGGCCTGGTCACAGACCCGGGCCCCCGGGGGCGTTGACCCCCGGAATCTCTCCAGGTAAACTCCAGGGGATATAGCTCAAAATTTAATAAAAAAAACTTTTTATTAAGATACACAGCCCATTTGAAGTTTACCAAAAAAGATATTAAAATTTTATTACATGAAACAACTTGTTTTTTGTTAAAAATGGTTATAACGTGACCATAATTTTAAATGGGGGAACCGGTAACCGTAAAAAGGGCCCCGGGCAGATCCCCAAAAGGGCCCCAAAGGGGGATCATCATGTAACTAAGACCCGCGTCGGGCACACCTGCCGTTTTCCCGACAAAACTCCTAACCTAATCTAAAGTTTTGTAAAATTGACAAACTGTAATTTACAAAGACCTCCAGTGGAAACAAGTCCCCGACATTTTTTTTTTCCTATTTTAAATTTTCACATGTATGATAATTGTATCATGTTACCTCTGCCCCAAAAAACTTTCCGCTTGATGAAAGCCCCCCAATGTAAAAAATTTAAACCATTCAGAAAAAACCCTTCTTTGTAAATTTCTCTTATTCCGACATTCAATTTTTTTTTAAAAATTTTAGTAAAAATTTTAAAATTTTTACCCATTCATACGAATGTTTTTTTTCCCCAATTAATAATTTTCGCAGCACTCACAGACTAAGACCTGTTATCCCACCCCGGTCATTTTTCCAAAATCCCCGCTCTACATTCCCAAAATTATACCACCCCCAGGATGCGACTTACACCAGTCGACTAACACCCAGGTAGGCACCTACTTACTACTAGGTGAACAAGGACAGCAGGTGTAAGGAAACATACCCAACGTTTCCATTCATGCTAGGGATCGAACTATGGGCACTCAGTACCAGAGCCGAGTGTGACAGGCATGCCAATTGAGCCACTGGGCCAATGGCATACCTAAGGTACGGCACGTGCCCTGGGCGCCACTTTTTAATAAAGTCAAACACGCCATCCTCTGACAATGAAAAAAATAGTGGTGTGGAGCTACATGACCACACACTTCATGACCACTACATGACCACACATCTTGTTCCTCATCCTCATATCCGACATAGACAAGGATGTCAGCCACAGCACCGTGTCTTCCTTTGCAGATGACACCCGAATCTGCATGACAGTGTCTTCCATTGCAGACCCTGCAAGGTTCCAGGCGGACATCAACCAAATCTTTCAGTGGGCTGCAGAAAACAATATGAAGTTCAACGATGAGAAATTTCAATTACTCAGATATGGTAAACATGAGGAAATTAAATCTTCATCAGAGTACAAAACAAATTCTGGCCACAAAATAGAGCGAAACACCAACGTCAAAGACCTGGGAGTGATCATGTCGGAGGATCTCACCTTCAAGGACCATAACATTGTATCAATCGCATCTGCTAGAAAAATGACAGGATGGATAATGAGAACCTTCAAAACTAGGGAGGCCAAGCCCATGATGACACTCTTCAGGTCACTTGTTCTATCTAGGCTGGAATATTGCTGCACACTAACAGCACCTTTCAAGGCAGGTGAAATTGCCGACCTAGAAAATGTACAGAGAAATTTCACGGCGCGCATAACGGAGATAAAACACTTCAGTTACTGGGAGCGCTTGAGGTTCCTAAACCTGTAATTCCCTGGAACGCAGGAGGGAGAGATACATGATTATATACACCTGGAAAAACCTAGAGGGACTAGTACCGAACTTGCACACGAAAATCACTCACTACGAAAGCAAAAGACTTGGCAGACGATGCACCATCCCCCCAATGAAAAGCAGGGGTGTCACTAGCACCTTAAGAGACCATACAATATGTGTCAGGGGCCCGAGACTGTTCAACTGCCTCCCAGCACACATAAGGGGGATTACCAACAGACCCCTGGCAGTCTTCAAGCTGGCACTGGACAAGCACCTAAAGTCAGTTCCTGATCAGCCGGGCTGTGGCTCGTACGTTGGTTTGCGTGCAGCCAGCAGCAACAGCCTGGTTGATCAGGCTCTGATCCACCAGGAGGCCTGGTCACAGACCGGGCCGCGGGGGCGTTGACCCCCGGAACTCTCTCCAGGTAAACTCCAGGTACATCACTGCACAGTGTCAACTGGAGGTAAGATCATTCTCCCGGACAAACTAAGGAGGCAGTCTAGAATTTTGAGCAAAATTTGTGAAATTTAGTGCTCTTATTAAAAGTGTCATTTCCTGATTTCAGAGCAGATTAGATTTAGATTTTGCCACCGAAGTGGCTAGTTTATTGTGCACCCCATATCCATCCTGTGGAAGGTAGCGCAAGAACATATGGATACACAAAAGGCCTAGGAACTAGGCCCCTAAAGGGTTAACAGGTATACATATGGATTTATATCTACATATCTACAGTTCACTTATCTGTTACAACCAAATTTAGGAAATTTGCTTAGTATATCTGGTATCTTATTTTCATTAATAAGATATCTTGGCATGTCACACAGGTTATTATACTGTCTATCTCTGTATTCCTCAATAAGCACATAATGTTCAAGACAGTGACCTATGTGCTTAATTGTCCACTTATTGAGGAATATATATCAGATCATTATGTAGAAAACCATGAAACATTCATCACGACGAAGAAGGAAAGTGGAGGTGAAGGACGGTAGAGACGAAAGTTGGAGAAGGAGGAAGCCAAGAAGTAGAGCGAGGTCTTCATTCCCTTCTTTGAAAAGCCCAGAATATGTTGTTCGACATGTTCTATGGAGTCGCCCGCACCTGCTACAAGTTTGTTAGAATCCGGAAGGGTGCATCAATTACAAATGAATCACAAGCCGAAGGAGAAAATCAAGTGAATAAATCCGAGTAATGATGACATTAAGTGAGGCTGCCAGAGAGAACGGTGGACATGATGAGAAGGCAAGACGATGGTGGTGGTGATTGTTTGAGTTTTATTGACGAGATTTTAACCTGACGAAAATTGATCTGACGGACAATGAACGTAGTGAACTAGGTAGTGCAAAGAGCCTCAAGCTGTCATACAAGATGTGACCGAACAGCATGGTATTGGATTTCTGAAGTTTGACAGATACTAGAAAAACAATTACGCCTGATGCATTGAGACAAGAAATAATAAGCTGGGTTCGAAGTATTTCCATAACAGTGAGGGACCTTTCCTACCATCAAAATAACTGCTCATTGAACAAAAATTGGTTCAAGAGAAATTGTGATATGCTCATGGTGAGGAAGTGACTAACTCATTGCTGGTCTATTTCCCTTCTAAAAAAGTTTGCCATTTTGGTTCTGCTGTCTTCTCTATTCCGGTCAGATCATCAGTCCTCATTTGGAGCAGGAGAGTGGATTCAACCAGAGGAAAGCACCTGAAAGGATTAGTGCTCATGAAACTACTAAAAATAATCGGGATGCTTTCACACAGAGGCAAAGAAATGGAAATAAATTTAGCTGACAACAGAGGAGTTATTGACACGGAACTTCAGTCACAGATTTGGAATGAAAAGCAGAAGTGACGAGAATCCTTCACTGCATAAAATTCCTTGTGACTCAGAACCTGGCTTGGCGAAAACACGGGAATCTCTTGAGCTAAACGATAACCCCAGTGTGGGAAATTGGCTTGGCTTACTGAAACTACTGGCCATCTTTGACCCTATCATGAAAGAACACCTTACTTGTGTGGAAATTAATTCTGAATCCACGTCTTATCTTTCTCTGGGTGTCCAGAACGAATTCATCCACATGATGGCATCCACTGTTCCCCAGAGTTTACTGAGAAGCATTCGTAAAGCCAAGTACTATGGTTTCATGTTCGACTCAAATGATCAGGCACACTGTGAGGAGATGTCAGAAATAGTGAAGTACGTGGAAGTTGATTCTGAAAAGAAAACACCATAGATATGCCCCTGCACTGGACACCTGTAATACATCAATAGTATTTTTAAGCCAGGCAGAAGAAGCATTCTTTAGTTAACCAGTGAAAAATAAATGTTATTATTTATTCAATAAAAATGGCAAAAAATAATTAGTTAGTTAGTTAAAGATTAGCCGGTATTCTCCCGGCCCGGGCCTTGTCCAAGTGGTGGCCCGGCCTTGGCTCCCTCTTTAGGGAGTATCTGAGACCTAAGTCTCCCATGGGAGGAGGCACAAGCACCTCCTCATCTTTGGGACCAACTGTCCCCAGGCCTAGCCACAAGCTAGGCCTCTCTGGTCTGCCATCCCCGCCCCAAGGGGGCAAATGGGAATGACAGTCTTATGAGCTAAAGGCTCGGACTCAGGCACCTACCCTACCCTAGAAGGGTTAGGCATGGTGTCGATCGGCAAAAAATAACAATCTAACCAATGGTAGTGTGATCTTTGTCTTCAGGAAATCACACCATTGGTGAAAATTTGAAGCCAATCTGGTCAGCTATTTGCAATTATTATATGGATTCCAAAGATTCCAAGTTTTTTTTATACTATTTTACTACATTACGAAATTTGCTGCACGCAAACCAAACTTAATACTAACGTAAAAGACCTGGGAGTGATCATGTCGGAGGATCTCACCTTCAAGGACCATAACATTGTATCAATCGCATCTCCTAGAAAAATGACAGGATGGATAATGAGAACCTTCAAAACTAGGGATGCCAAGCCCATGATGACACTCTTCAGGTCGCTTGTTTTATCTAGACTGGAATATTGCTGCACACTAACAGCACCTTTCAAGTCACGTGAAATTGCTGACCTAGAAAATGTACAGAGAACCTTCACGGCGTGCATAACGGAGATAAAACACCTCAATTACTGGGAGCGCTTGAGGTTCCTAAACCTATATTCCCTGGAACGCAGGCGGGAGAGATACATGATTATATACACCTGGAAAATCTTAGAGGGACTAGTACCAAACTTGCACACGAAAATCACTTCCTATGAAAGCAAAAGACTCGACAGACGATGCAACATTCCCCCAATGAAAAGCAGGGGTGTCACTAGTACGATAAGAGACAACGCAATAAGTGTTAGGGGCCCTAGACTGTTCAACTGCCTCCCAGCATACATAAGGGGGATTGCCAATAGACCCGTGGCTGTCTTTAAGAAGACACTGGACAAGCACCTAAAGTCAGTACCTGACCAACCGGGCTGTGGTTCGTACGGTGGGTTGCGTGCGGCCAGCAGTAACAGCCTGGTTGATCAGGCCCTGATCCACTATGAGGCCTGGTCTCAGACCAGGCCGCGGGGGCGTTGACCCCCGAAACCCTCTCCAGGTATTAATAAGGAGCTTAAACTTGTTTAAATTTAATCATATCTTGACAAAATATTGGGTAATATAAATAATTCATTACTAAATATAGACTGTATATATATTACTTACGTTTTTGTAAATGAATTGTTGTCTGTATTAACAATGTGGTGGACTCTCGTGTAATCAATAACATTTAATTCAGTGAACCAACTTATCAAGTATCTTTTAAAACAATGAGACCCAATCCCTGGCCCTTTGTAACTAGTTCATCTATCATAACTTTGGGGCCCAGCCCCTGGACCCATTATGTACCTGTGTAATATCAAACTACTACACACAAGATGGAAATAGATTGCGAAATATAACTTAAAATATCAGAGCCGGACACCTGAGTCAGTATCCGGCTGAGTAAGTTAGTCGTACAACATCAACATAACTGAACAAAACTGATAACTATCTCCTTAACTGATCTTCCCAGCAAAGAGAATATAATAAGCGTCCCAGAGTGAGACTGTTAAGAAACTCTCAGTGATCTTAGATAGATAACAATGTTGACTCATCATTAAGGGCGATGCTGTTCTAATCTTGAGGTTTATTACAGTGGATTGTGCCACGTACATTTCGCGAGTTTTAAAAAAATCTTTGAAGTAATTAATATTTTTATAAGTATTAAATTTATAGTGAAATTAGTTTTGAGTTTTTTAGCAAATATTTGAAATTGTTACATAAATAAATAAATAATTACATAAATATATGAGGTTTTATGTGCAAGAGAAACATATTCTTTCATATGATTTTTGCAGACTTGTTTGGTTGCACCCCCTTGTTTATGGTAATCAGGTGAGCCCTTTCACCGGCATCAAAACCATTTTTTAGAAGCACCCGAGAATCCTCGGGTGTTAAATAATAATACTTTAAACGCTAAGTTACCCCGCGATACACTTTAACCAGTACAATGGCGCTTCTATGATGTATGCTTCTTACCTTATCTTCTAAGTTCATCCTTCAGGCGTTCTGCTTCTGACGAAAAGTTATTTATTCCCTTATGAAATGTTATGATCACTTCTACAACTGCTGATTATCAATAGAAGTAGTTCATTTTTCTCCGTTTCACATGACCCCTAATTAACGCTAACAGTCATTAGTACTTGAAGTACATTATTCAGTAAGGGTTGTTATAGCGACCATAAAGTGATACACGTCATCATGGCATCACTTTGGCTACCCTTTAATATTCTTATTATGCTTAAACTGCTTCTTAAAAATCAAGATTATCTGCTTCATTGTAATTTGCATCCTCGTCATTAAGTGGTGAACAATCGGTGGGAAATGATTCTAATTTGCATCTGGTGAATATTCAATACACTCAACCTACTCACCATACGAAACATCCATACTTATTACTGCACCTATTACATACATAGAACACTCAACTCTGATATTTAACCCTCCCCTCAAACATCTCCTTGCCAACCTCAACAGAACACATGACCATAACACAAGGCACAGATCACTCTTTGATGTTCCTCGTGTCCATCTCACGCTATGCAAAAACTCAATGCACATAAAAGGCCCTAAAATCTGGAATTCATTACCTGTAAATATAAAAAAACACTACCTGTTTAAAAAAATTCAAGTCTCTTCTCAAAGATCACTTACTCACCCAAAACCAAATAAATACTGAATAACTGAACCTTATAAATTTTATATCTTAAATGTTTCTCACAATTATATCACATAAATGTTAAACCTAAAACCCAATCTAACTTTATTATTTTTTAAAAACACTACCTAACAGAATACCCCCATTCTACTGAATTTATAACAAAGCATGCAACCATATGACCTGTCTTTTGTAATACTCACTTGTGCTTTACAGTAATCAGTTTACATTAATGTTTTTCACTGATTTCATCATTGCTTAGTTAATCTTAAGTTAATTTTAAGCCAGCCCGTAATGCTATGCATAGTATAAGTGGCTTTGGCATCTGCTCTTATCTGTATTTTTTTATACCTCTGTAAGTTTGCTCAAATTATAAATAAATAAATAAATAAATAAAACATTACAATACAAGGTGGAAATTATATTAAAAGGTACACAAAATGAATTAAATCACAAATTCCCAATTCACCCTTACAAAAATGATTACAACAGACAAAAGTGTTTCTGGAACACTCTAATTACCAGAAATAAATGGGGGCAAATTCCTAGGTTATACCTTGCAACAACCTGAAA
>NW_026472128.1:0-2500 GCF_026875155.1 Cherax quadricarinatus
TAAAGAACCCCAGTATGGATTTAAATTTAGATAATTTAATTTGAAAGGACATAGGAAAGTATTGGTTGGAAATTTGGGGAGTTATGAGGGGAACGTCTACCTAGTTGGTTTTTTTGGGCGGGACTTTGTGTATTTTAAAATTTAGGTTGGATAAAAACATGAGGGGGAAGGGGTTTGGTTTTGAAGGGACTTGCACATCAGAGTTTTATTTCTTGGTAGCATAGGAAAATTTGGGTGGTGCAAAGTTTGTTAGGGGGATGAATCTAAAGGACCTGCCTAGTATGGGCCAACAGGCCTGCTGCAGTGTTCCTCCTTTCTTATGTTCTTATGTTAACACCAATACGCAAGCAGGTCTGACGACACAAGGAATGCCTGCGTACAACACCGTAATTCACACAACCACTTGATAAACTACAGAAACTCAAGACTTATCGCCACTGAAGACAACACTCAATAGGTAAGACACAAAGGCAACAGTTAGGTAACTTTATTCCGAGGTAGGTAAGACACAAAGGCAACAGTTAGGCAACTTTATTCCGGAATAAAGTTGCCTAACTGTTGCCTTTGTGTCTTACCTACCAACCTGTCGGTATTTTATACCATTTTGATGTTCACAACACTCAATACCGAAGAATCCTGGAATCATCACTTATTTCTATATCCGACAACTTCAACCAGAATAGTGGCTTCTATAACATAGCTGAACCACTTGCCAAGAAACTTCTTCATCGCTATCCCACATAAGAACACTGTAGAAGGTCTGCTCACAAACTTGTCCAGTCTCCTTTCCAAGCTACCCAAGTTTTTAGACTCTACAACCCAACTCGGTACATCATCAGATGCAGCATTCTTCACCTGACCTCAGCCGGACTATAAATACTCGCGTTCCTTCCACCCCAGGTAGTTCTGTTTGTGACTTGAAAAAGCCCACTGTGTGGGCGAAACGTAGTCAATAAAGGATCACATTATACTGCATTTGTGTTTATATTGCCATTTAACAGTACCTCAAAATATTCCCATCTTCTCAATACCTCCAACTCCCCATCTTCTAACTCTCCTATTATGTTTTTATTGTGAAATGCATTTGTTTCCTAGGCTTTCTCAGCCTATTTATCTCACTCTAAAACCTTTTCTTATTCTCAGCAAATTTTGCTGATAGCACCTTGTCTACTGTCATTTGCTCTCCTTTTGCACTCCCTCATCACTCTCTTCACCTCTCTTACTCACCATATATTCCACCCTACTCATATCACTTTAAGTTTTTTAAAAACTTCTCGTATATGATTTTTTTTTCTCTCGTGTGGTCCCCTTTACCTCATTATTCCACCAATCAATCCTCTTTCCTCCGGCACCCACCCTCCAATAGCCACAAACTTCTGCATTTTTAAAACTATCCCACACATCTTTAACCCCAGCACTACCTATACTCTCTTTAGCCTATCTTTTTCCCAGTAGTTACTTATGTCTCACCCTAACTTCCTCTTCCCTTAGTTCATGAACTCACCTCTCTCTCTCTCTTTACTCGTTGATGCCATTTTCCTTCTGCCCCATCTACCTCTAACTCTAACTGTAGCTACGACTAAATAATTATCAGACTTGACTCACGAAACTGTAATGATACAACTGTGATCCCCGCCCATGGTATGGTTTAATTATCTGATATATGTGTTTCCTCGCCTTAAATTTGCACATCCTGAAGTCTACCCATCAACCTTTTATCCACCAATACATAGCCCTATATCAAATCTTGTATACTTATCCTTTTTTTTTCTTAAAATATGTATTACTTATTATCAAACCCTTTTCTGTGCAAGTTCAGTTAAAGGCCCATAATTATCATTTACCCCTGGCACCCCAAACTTATCTGCTGCTTACTCAACAACAGTTTTTTTTTCCATTTTAGCATTTAGGTCCCCCCCTACTATCTCACTTTGTTGAAAATTCTCCAAGCACTCAACGTCTCCCAAAATCTCACTTTTCCTCTTACAGTTGTGTCATCTCCAGGTGCATAAACACTTACTATAACCCACTTTTAATATCCGACTCATATTTTACTCCACATAATCCTTGAATTTAAACATTAATATTCCCACTTTTCCTGTCTTAACTGATCCTTCAAAAATATTGCTGCTTCTTCCCTAGCTCTAACCTGGCCTAATCTCATTTATTTTTCCTCACTGACATTGCTATCCCCGTCACTTTTGTTTCACTTAGAGCCACGACATAAAGCTTCTTGTCATTCATAACATCCATATTTATCTCTTTTTCATCCACACTTCACCCATGAACACTCAAACATCCCAACTTTAAAATTATCTTCTTTTTAGTTTTATATATCATGAGAAAGGGTTACTAGCCGATAGTTCCCGGCATTTTATTCGGGTTTTACAACACGCATGCCTTACTGAGGAAATAATCGCATTCCACTTTTCTGTGGAGATGAAAGGAAATAAGAACAAGAATTATTAATAAATAATACAAAAAACCCAGATGAGTATGT
>NW_026472128.1:7500-10405 GCF_026875155.1 Cherax quadricarinatus
ATTGCTGACAAAATTACGTACTTGTGTGGACTCAAAAGTCCGCCACCTCACTGCCGACTATAGGTTGATTACAAACCCTTGCGACTCAAGAACTGCGCATCCCCCGTACTACAAGAAATTCGCAACCTACCTTGCTCTTGTAGCGTGAGCTATGGTGTTCTTCACACATTCGACAGATATCGGTGACTTGATAGAAGCTGAAGTGTCCTTGGATGTCCACGTCTTCCATAGTCTAGGAATACGCACACTGGTACACTATGTTCCACAAGATTTGTCTTCATTGTTCACAATCTTATCACCGAAGAAGCTGATCACACTTCTCTGTAAGTGTTTATTGTGTTTTATGAGATACTTTGTTCACACTAATGCACGGATCAGAGTTCTTTGTTGGTTATCCTGGCGTCAGTGTGACTCTCGGTAGAGTCAAAAGTAATCTGAAGACGCCACAGCCTCTTACACCGTCACTGCCCCTAGTACATACAGGAAAAGCTGACCTAGTACTTTTTGCTTCCTTGCCACTTCATCCATGAAGCAAAGCAGAATGTTTGATTCTTGCTGTCTTAAGCATAGACAACAAGAGGGACATTAAAAAGGGGATACATATTGACATTAAGAGGGACATTAAAAAGGGGATAAGAAAAGCTAAAAGGGACTATGAAATTAAAGTTGCTAGGGATTCTAAAACTAACCCAAAAAGTTTTTTCCAGGTCTATATAACAAAAGTTAGAGATAAGATAGGTCCCCTTAAAAATAACTATGGGCACCTTACTGACAAAGAATGAAATGTGCTCGATTTTTAATAATTATTTTTTCTCAGTTTTTACCAGGAAGACACTAACAATATTCCAGTAATTAATTTTTATAGTGGGCTAGAAGAATATAAATTATGTAACATCACAGTCACTAGTGATATGGTTTGTGAAGCAGATAGACTGAAGCAAAATAAGCCCGGGTCCTGATGGGGTTTTTTTCAAGGGTTCTTAAGGAATGCAAAATGGAACTCTGTGAACCATTAACTAATATTTTTAAAATTTTTATCTTCAAAAAGGTGTAGTGTCTGATTTGTGGAAGATGGCTAATGTAATTCCTATTTTTAAAACAGGGGACAAGTCGTTACCGTCAAATTACCGCCCAATAAGCCTGACCTCAATTGTAGGCAAATTACTAGAGTCAATTATAGCTGAGATTATAAGAAGCCATCTCGATAAGCAAAGCTTGATTAATGATACTCAGCATGGATTCACAAAAGGCCGGTTCTTGTCTAACTAATTTATTAACTTTCTTCAGTAAAGCTTTTGAGGCTGTTGACCACGATAAAGAATTTGATATCATTTACTTAGATTTTAGTAAGGCTTTTGATAGAGTTCCGCACCATAAACTGTTAAGAAAGTGGGAGCTCATGGCATTGGGGGAAAAGTGCTCTCGTGGATCGAGTCATGGCTCACTGACGGAAGCAGAGTGGGCCATAAATGGGGTTAAATCCGAGTGGGGGTCTGTAAAAGTGGCGTTTCCACAGGGATCAGTCTTGGGCCCGTTGTTGTTTATAATATAATCAATGATCTTGATGAGGGAATTACTAGTGATATGAGCAAATTCGCCGATGACACAAAGATAGGTAGGATAAATTTATTCAAACGTAGATGTTATGGAACTTCAGGAGGATTTAAACAAACTCTTTCTTGGTCAGAAAAGTGGCAGATGCAGTTTTCAATGTAGATAATGCAAGGTTTCTGAAGCTGGGAGTGCCCATAACCTAGTACTTATAAGTTAAATGATGTGAACTTAGCCATACAGATTGCGAAAAGGACTTGGGGGTTATGGTGAGCAGCAACCTTAAACCAAGACAGCAATGGGCCTAAGCTACGTAATAAGGCAAATAGATTACTGGGATTTATATCAAGAAGTGTAAGCAACAGAATCCAGAGGTCCCTACTGCAGCTTTATACATCATTAGTAAGGCCTCACCTAGATTATGCAGCTCAGTTCTGGTCTCCATATTACAAAAATGGACATAAATTCGTTAGAAAACATTCAGCGTAGGATGACTAAATTAATACATAGCATTAGAAATCTTCCTTATGAAGAAAGATTGAAGACTCTTAAGTTACATTCACTTGTTAGACGAAGAAGGAGGGGAGACCCGATCGAAGTGATAAGTGGAAGATAGGTATTAATAAAGGGGATATTAATAAGGTCTTGAGATGTCTCTCCAAGAGAGAAACCGCAGTAATGAATTTAAATTAGATAAGTTTTTGATTTAGAAAGGACATAGGAAAGTTTTTGGTTGGAAAAAAGGGTAGTAGATGAGTGGAACAGTCTACCTAGTTGGGTTATTGAGGGTGGGGACTTTGGGTAGTTTCAAATTTAGGTTGGATAAGTACATGAGTGGGATGGGTTGGTTTGAGTGGGACCCTTCACATCAGAGCTTATTTCTTAGTGGCATTGAAATTGGGTTGGGCAAATGTTTTGTTAGTGGGATGAATTGTAAGGACCTGCCTAGTATGGGCCAACAGGCCTCCTGCAGTGTTCCTCCTTTCTTATGTTCTTATGTTAACAATATACACTATCTTTACCATGATAATAAAGTGGGAGCAGGATTTTCCTTAATTGTCCTGCTAAGGTAAGAGATGGACTGTCTCTTATTAAACTACACTTTGCAACACGGGACTGCACAGAGCGGCAGTCGCTTGACCACACGTCGCATACTGGTACTGCATCTGGGATCAATTACTCGCTGTAGCAGTAAGCAAGATATTTGCCCCTTCTGAGATGGCTGGGCCCCTCAGGGCTGAAAGTTGCTGAAGGGGGCCTGATACCCCCCTCCTGGAGAAAATTTCTCCACACTGGGGGGCGGCAGAGGTTCGCTGCAGGTGAACTATTCATCACTTAAAATTTTTTTTGGGGT